>OOFC01019094.1:0-12047 GCA_900323345.1 Pseudochromis fuscus
GTATATTGTGATTGCACTAATGTTTGATGTACCGTAACGATATCAAACTGTTTCTTTTACGTGTTCACTGAATCAGGGAAAAGTTCCCTCCACGTTTGTGATGCACTAACTACGTGATAAAAAGTTGCACTACCTGTTGTACCTTGCTGTTGGTAAAAGATAATACTACATCACTGACATTACCTCAGAGAAAAAAATACAACAGCTGTTCATGTAGCTTTGAACTGTGACAAATGGAGTTGGAAATACATTGTTTTCAACGAAGGCGGCACAAATACCGGTAAGAGCTACCGGTGCGTACAGTACCGTATTGTGAATGTACTAGCTTGTTTTGGAGTGAACGGAGTTGTCAGAACGTTGGTTTGTTTTCTATGAATAAAGTTTGACTGACTGACTTATCTGACTGTTTTGTTGACATTCACTTTTGCGTAGCTTCATCTAGATGGATGATAACACAACCCCAGACACTACAGTAGTTTCTATTCTATGCACCTTATAATGCGGTGCACCTTATATATGAAAACAGTTTTAAAATAGGACATTTATTGAAGGTGCGCCTTATAGTGCGGAAACTACGGTAGATGTCACTAAGGCACTACATGACACCTGTGCCACTGTGGATTCTCATGGGTTAAATTCAACCACCGTGCACTGAGAGGAGGAAAAACTCATTTAACCAACAACCCAATATTCTTGTCTTCCTCACGTCAAAAACCTATAAGCAAGGCACTGATCTCCAGTGGGGCGAATGACACAGGACAGCAGTACCTGGCAGCTCCTTGGGGTGTGTATGTGGAGCTGTCTGACTCAGTCCCCTGCAGTTGCTCCTCCAGGTTGGTGCAGCGCTCCCCGCCGACACGTCTGATTAAACAGGGGTTAAATATTTTTGTGGGACAGTTCAGTGAGGGGAGCAGGAACAGGTGGTGAGAAACAGGTGAAGCCTCCACACCTTCAGGGACATTCCTGTGAAGATCCACAGTACCTAGAGGAGCCTTTATAGTTTTTGGACCTCCTAGCATACACACACAACCTTCGCCTCATGTGAGAACAGTGGTTTCACGTGACTTTCGAAGTGACTGCAGACTGCCTTAAAGACATAACGTACCTCAGAGGTGGATTCATGTTGTAGGAACAGAGGAATGCTTGCACCTAAAATAAAGCTGATCTGATTGGATGTCTGAAACAGCTGTAGAAACGTTCCTGTAGAAACATTTTAAGAAAAAAGAAACATCCAAACTATGTACACGAAGTCATTGTTAATCCACAATCTTTTAATACTAAGTATATTACAGAAAATCAGTGGTAAACAAAGAAAAGACCTTGTCCTTGTTTGTGCCCTTGCTTTAATGTCAGGCAGGGGAAGTGAGAGAGACAGAGAGAGAGAGAGAGACAGCAATGCATGAGACAAGTTTTAAGACAAAAAATCATTCTAGTCTCAAGAAAGAGACACTGGTCATTTTTTAGTTAATGATGTTAATGGTGTAGTGGGGTCATTCAGTAGGCTTTTAAAGTGCAAAGGATGCTCTGTAGGGACCGCAATGCACCGTAAGTCAAAAAGTCTCTTTAACTTTCTTCAAGTAGGATACAGCTCCAAGCAGAAACAAACTGTTTTCAGTGAAAATCTACATTCAGTCAAGATGCCTTTGTCATGACAATATCTTCAGACATCTTTGAAATAGTCTAAATCCAGCTTTCGACAGACTAAGGAAATACACGCTTCAGTTTCCAAAGACTTTAAAAACTGATTTAATCACTAAGTGATGACACGTTGTACATGGAGTTTGAAATGACCCAAAGGAGGTGCCCAGGAAAGACATGTCCACGTGTGCGTGTGTGTGCGGTCTATGAGTGAACCTTTGGTCCCTTTCACTTGGTCTCGGAGAGCTTTGCCAGGCTAGCTTGGCGGAAGGCCGTTCGGTCCCTCATCTCCAACACACAGTCTCTCACCATCTCTGCAAACATGGAGGGCCACAGCTTGTGTAAAGCTTCACCCTTCAGATTGGTGTCTGACGCCCTTTGGACCAACTCCTGGAGGTACTGCTCAATCATGGCAGCACGCTCCGATGACTCCACAGTGCCCTCCTGTGAGCAAAAAAGGAGAACATGCTTCAGTTTGATTTTATTTTACTTTTACAGTGGCAAGAAACTTTATGTGAAACACTTGAAATTAATCTGGTTTTCTCTATGAACTGGACAGAAAAATGCCATCTGATCTTTATCCCAGTCACAAGCACAGACAAAATGTCCTGACACTAATAAGACAAACAATTTTGATCCTCCATGTCATTATTAAAGCCACCCCTTAAACACTCATATTCGTAGAAAAAATAAATGAACCCTTGCCTTTAATAACTGGTCACATCTGCACAGTATTCAGTATAGTTCCTCACAGCTGCTTCAGCTCAGATACATTCTTAAAGACGTCTGGTGTGAACTCTTGATCTCATTAAACAATGTCTCTACTGAGTGATAGTCTGAGCTCTCTGTGGGACACTTCAAAAGGCAGATTTTCTTAGTTTGAAGTCCTCTGGGTCTGGGTCACGACTTCTGCTGTGCTGCAGCTCATGCACAGACACCCTGACATTATCCTGTAAGATACCCTGAGCCATGGCTCCTGCAGCTTTTTCCAGTGCAAATGTTCGACTGCGTTGAGATCTGGAGAATTTGGAGTAAAAGTCGACACTTTGAACTCTTTCTCATTTTCCTCAAATTCATGGGCGATGCAACAACGTTTAGATAAACTGTACACGTCGTCCACATGAAAGCAAGGACCCATGATTCACCAGCAGGACTGTGTTCAGAGCATCAGACTGCTTTTGCCAGCTTCTTTCCATAATGCACCTGCTGCCATTTCTTCTAAAGTCAGCCACAAGTCAGCATGGATATTCTGACCAGTCTGCAGCTACACAGGCCCATATGCAGCAAGCTGTGATACTCTGTTCGTTCTGACTCCTTTTTGTCACAGCCAGCAGAAGGGTTTCTGCAATTTTTGCTACGGTAGCTTTTCTGTGGGATCAGACAACACAGGCCAGTCTTCTCTCTCCAAGAGCATCAAAGAGCCCTGAGCATCCGTGACCCTGTCGTCAGTTCACCAGTTGTCCCTCCTTGGATCACTTTTGGTCAGGACGACCCCGACAAGACCAGCTGTTTTGGATACACTCTGACCCAGTTGTGTAATTATCACAAATTCATCGTTTAGATTCTTGTGCTGCCAATTTTTCCTGCTTCCAAGAGCCGACTGTTCACCTGCTGACTAATATAACCCACTCCAGGTCCCAGTGTAACAACTTGGTCAATATCATTATTATTATTCACCTCAGTTGCTGTGGTTTTAATATTGAAGGCTGATTGGTGAAACTGATCCACTCATTAAAATATGTTTTATGTAGTTTCAAGACGTACCAGATGAAATATGTACATCTACTCCCGAGTGGAAGCAAGTCATCAAAGTAAACCTGGTGACCTGAACAGTTCATGTCAAAACAGATACCTGTGCCTGATTTGCACAAACATGTCAGATGCACCATTTCATCCTCAGTAAATGGAGGTTAATTTGCGGCCGAATGACACCACATTAAAGTGCATTAGCACAATTTCCAGCTATTAAGAGGCTGTGGTAGCTACACACTCAAGCCTCTCAGCTGCTGATTGGGCTGTTATCCCAAATTCCATTGTGGTGGAATTTAAGAGTGAGTAAAGATTTAAGTAAAATCTTTGACTACGAGTAAGCCCAAGTGTAATGGTGTCAGCTGTATTTTGTCAAGGAAAGTGATTTTGAGATTCCAGGAATTACTGTTAAGTGTTTGGGGTTGATACGCTAAGTCAGTCAGTGGAAGTTTGCTTTTCATGAAACTCACTGACTAGTTCTGAAACTCTGCCAATTATTCAATACTGTTTCCCTGAGTGGTAAAAAGTAGGTGATGTATATTTAAGTCTACATGGAAACACCAGTAAGATTCACTGTCACAGACCTACACTTGTAACTGCTAATGCTGTAAACGGTGGTTCCTGTCTGATGGTGCATTACTGGGCTGTGTGTTCATGATACTAAAACCTGATTTCTATTCACCACTTGTGTTACCTTCTGTTAACACCTGATTCTAGCTTCTTTACAAAAGCCACAAGACACAGATTAAAGGCTGAGGTGTGTGTGCTTACTCTGCAACTCTGAGCAGATAAATGTTGAAGGTTTATGTGGTAATCAAAGTAGCGGCGTCAGTCTTTTCCAAGAGTTGATGCAGTTGCTCAAACCGTTGTGGTGTTGAGAAAGCATTGTGTTTAAAACAACAAGACAAACCTCAGGGCTGTCTGCACTGCAGTCTCTGCTCGGATAGTTAAACAACGCTCTGCTCAGGCCTTCCCCAAGGAGCTTCCCATTATCCCGCAGCTCTTCTGGACTCAGTCCTGCTCGCCGGCCACGCCCCTCCAACAGGAACTGCAGCTGCCGCTTCCTTTAGGGTGAAGAGAGAGGACAGAGTGAGACACAGAGTGAAGAAAGACACCTGGGGAGAAACAGAGGCAGCGAGGTAATAAAATGCGTTCGTGTCCATCAAATACCATTCTTTCATCAAAACACTATGAAGCAATTTTTTTTTTTTCGCAAAATAAAAATAGACTCCCCTGAGAAATGGATCCAAATTGGCAGCAGATACAGCACAAATAGCTCAGGGGGCAACTTTGAAAAACACTAATTCACATGATGACAGTAATTGAATTGGTATTTAATTCATTTAAATGATGATGATTTTCTTTTTAATACATTAACATAAATCAGTATTTTAATTTCATTCCTATCACACAGCAGCAGAGTGTGTGTTTATAAAAGCAGTAAAACACATTTACAGTGATGTAAACTACATCAAATGCTGCCATCTGTCAGTGTGAAATCTCATGTGATACACTGCTGCACCAACATGTTCACAGGTCAGTGCCAGGATGCTGAAATAGTGTTTTCAGATGAGGCTGGAGGCAATCACTCCATACAAGATAAGATAGTTTGTAGAGTGTGTGTGTCACTGCATCTGTGTGTGTGTGTGTGTGTGTGTTTGCAAAACGGATCCGAGTGCATCAGTCACACATCATGGTAACTTAAGAGAAAAAACAAGCTTAGGGAAGATCGACCTGTGTGCGTCTGTGTGGTTTACTGTGTACATACGGTTTATGCGTGTGCATGTTTGTAACTGCCTTTGACCGTCACATGGACATCAGACAAAATGTTGTGTATCAAACAAATCAATTTGTTAAAAGTAATTGTGTGTAAAATCCTTTGAGATTGGTCCAAAACCACCAGAGCGAAACTATCCTTGTGCAAACAGCATGAAAAGTCTGATAATAAAAAAAACAAACAGGTCTACATGATACTTTAGTTTCTGACAGACTTTAACAAACATGGTGCTTGTACATATACTTGTATTTTGTTTTTATGCAACAATAGCATGAAGCTTGATTGCAAAAAGCATTTTTCCTTTGATGTGTTCCCTGCAGTGAGACAAATTGAAACATGGATGCCGAGTAAAAGCAGCAAGCTCTCCACTCCATCATCAGGGGAACAAGGTCAAGAGATCAAGTGAGGCTAAAATCAAAGAACCACAGCAGCTAATACATATGTGCTGCACTGACAAACATCTTCTTAAAAAAAACAACAAAAAAAACCCCCAACAACAATTATAATGCTGTAGGCCTCTCATTAACTGTGCAGTATTGTAAATAAACAGCCAGTGAAAGCAGAAGAATCACAAACTTCAGCATCCTACTCATGTTGGGATGAACTGAGGGATATCGCTAATGCTACAAGTAAGTTGCGAGCATGCCCTCAAGAAAGGAATGGATTCGCAAAAAAAACCAAAAAACTTCTCATTGATTGGTGGTAGCAATCTCTCATCTGATCAGTCTGGAGACGACCACATCGATTTAAACAACATCCTGAAGCAAAGATTTTGCTTTTAGAATTAAGGCACTAGCAAGATTAGCTGTGCAACATTACTGAGGAAGTGATGACTGCAGATTGGCCACAGTAGACGGCATACAGCATCACACCTGGATCCATTTTATTCAAATTTTATCTTAACTGGGTACCAGAAATGTGAAGTTTACAGTATCGGGACAATTCAGTTTGTGATTTGAAATAATGTGTATAATGACATCATATTTCCACAGTGTGGGTCAGAGTGTCTCTAATGGACATTTAGATCAGTAAACACTTGAATTTCAGCCACATGTAGCACCTTCCAGGAGCAGGATGGTGAAGAGTGGGACTGGATCTTCACACCCTGGGAATGTTATGACCTTCCTCTACTCACTGACCTCTGCTGGAAACGTGACACTTTCAACCTCACAATCCACTGAATCCCACACAAGCAAACTATAACAAAGGAAATGTCATGAAACCATTGTGTTTACTTATTCATAATTCATTTTAAAGGTGTTTGTCTTTTTAAGGAATTTGTGCAAATAAACAAAAACCCCAAAAAACACTTTACATGACACACAATCTACAGCAGTAAGATTTCCAGAAAAAAATAAAACAGTTTTTAAAGTAACAAATTCATAAGATGACTTAAGGGGGACTGATTCTGCACAAGGATAACGGTGATTAAACCTTCAGTGCTGATATGAAGATCTTTAGCCTTGGGCTGTTGTGTATTATCTGTCCATAACAGGATGTGTACAAATCAGGGGGGAGATGCAGCTAAGAGGCAGTTGGTAAAGTTTAACAGATAATTTTAAGTATGATTTTAAAGTTCAGCTGAGGACACAGAGACAGCTTCGAATCATTACTCAGCTATACTGCTCACCAAAAAGTCATTAGGAGAATTTCAGGAATTTCATTTTTATAATTAATTAAACATGTATTTGCTTTACACCAGACATTTGCATATGACTGACATTATAACCATTCCTGTGAAAGTTGATTAGAACAGAAGCACATGTCGTCCAGTTTTCTTGACCAGTAAGATGATTCAACCCGACAATTTACCAAAAGGAAGAGCAATACAGTTTTGACCTTTTGAATTTCAGTCTTTGCTGTTAACTTCGAAGTTCATTACAGAGATTAAAAATATTCTTGTGCGTGACAAGTTCAGCAGATTTTTGCTTTACGAGGATGTTTTTCATTGACCCAGAGTGACAGACCTCAAAAGCTTTTTGGCTGAGGAGAGAGAGGAATGTTTGTGTCAAAGTGCCAAGTACCCACCCTTACCCTGAGACACATAGTCTAATTCCCCTGGCTCCTTGGTGCCAGGCTCTGTGTCTCTGTTTCACACAAACCTGCACACACACACAAATGCATATGCACAAAACGCTACGCACAGGCATGCACACACACGTACAGAAGCCTAAATGCTCAGAAGCTATAACTCACATTTACACATTCAAGAATCCACACATTCTTGACATATTTAAACAAACAACTTACACAGTCCAAGACACCGTGCACACACACCTGTCATTAGACTGGAGTTAATACTGTGTGGTGCTTAAATGTCTGAGCTCTCACCTGGACTCCTCCAGCAGCAGGAGAAGTCGACAACGTGGAGTTTCGGTGGCTGCTATATGACCCAGTGTCCCAAACACACGCTCTGCAGCGATCACATCATTCATGGTCACCTGGGATGGACACACACACACACGCATTTACATCCACACATCACAGGATACTTGGTTAATGTTTATTTCATCTTGACAATCTGAAAATACAACAGTAAGACTTGCAGCTTTGTCGTGGATTAGGCAAAGTTCTTGCATCAGCAGAAACGTTGAACTCTGTGCTTTATCTGAGCACATTTACCAGATGTGACGAGAGAGAAGACACAAGAACCTGACACATGATGATGTGAAGCTACCGCCGGATGCTGGTTAGCTTAGCAAAGCAACTGGAAATGGCTAATTAGATTCTATGTGATGAAGTCCACCTATCAGCACAGCTAAAGCACAGAGGTGTGAATATGACAGTTTGATGTTTCAGGAGGAACGTTTGTTTCATATTATTTCTTGGAACCACACAACAAGAAGAAACTCCAGGAAGTTCCAGGAAGTAGTCAAGAGTATAGCCTAGCAGAATGTGCACTTTACATTTCAGTTGTGCACGCGTTAAACAAGCAAGATATGACATGTACATTATGATCTTTAGGGGCCAACAGGAGGATGTTGTTGCTTTTTTCTCTTTACAGTCTCAGTGCAAAGGTAACTGCTCCTGGACATATCCTCATATTTAAAGAGAGAAGTATCAATCTTGTCATCTAAATCACTGTCAGAAAGTAAATATCACAGTAAGCCACACTATTCATCAAATTAATAGTGTTTTACTTTTAAATTCTATATTAAACACATTCTATTCCCTTGTGCATGAGAAATAATACATGTGATATCTTACATTATTTACACAAGTTAAATATGTTATTTTTCACAACACTTGTTCCTTAAAAAGGTGACTTACTGCTTACAGACACCAAACTCATCAGTCTCACCTCCTGCCCATTGATCCTCTGCAGGTTGAAGTGGTAGAGCCGGTAGATGACGAAGGAGCGCCACAGAGCCAGGCTGACCACAGGGTTGCCCTCTGGGTGGATGGTCAGCTGATCGAGACGCCTCACCTGAGCCAGGGCCGCTAGCTGGGGCAGACGGCTGATGTTTGTTTCCAGGAAAATCAGGTGCTAGAGAAGAAGCAACAAGTTGGTCTTAGGCAGAAGTATGTAAGTTTATACAGCATATTTAGATGTTTAGAAATTAGTGGGTTTGTTTGCCTTGGTGAAGTTGATTTAAAGCAAATGCAGTTAAAAAACACAGTACTATGGATGAAAATGTTCTAGTAATTATGCAGTATGATACATGAGCAAGGTGTTTCATTGATCGAAACTTCTTGCATTTTTTCTTGGTCTCACTGTGTGAAGGAAAGAGGAGAGCACTGCTTCCATATCTGCATCTCTCCTAATTAGCGCTGCTTCTTCATCAATAAATGTAATCTCCAGGAGCAAGAACACTTGTGAAGCTGCTGTAAGTGTGGCTGAAGTAGAAGAAAAACCTTTATCAGACACTGTAGGCTCCAATCCTACTTCTCAACCAAGTCAGTTCTTTCTTCCCCACACACAGCTCTGACAGCTTTGTAATGATGTCAAATTGGTTTGCTAAAATTACATTAAAAAGAAAAAATGGTGTCTTGGTGGAGGATGTTTAGACTACACCTTTAATTATCTGCCAAAGTCAGACGGGGTTAGCTAAACTTAGGAAGATGAACGCTGGGTTAATGTGTTGCTCTAGTTCTACAAGATAAATTGGCTGAACGAGGAAATGACTCCGTGGCCAAAGCAGACAACAAAGATGGATGATCTGGCCGTGAGGGGGCAGGTATTCACCAGCCAAAACCTCCTCTTCATGTCATGTCATGGCAGTTTGGTGTTAGATGACAGTCAACATTTACAACGACACATGTATCTTAGTTAAAAGACACAGATGTCAGCAATGGTCGACTGCTCAGAGTATGTATAGTGCAGTAAGAGGCCTCACCGACAGATTTGGGAACTTGACCCTTATTCGCGGCAGTGTTGGTACGATGGCGTCAAAGTTGATGTAGCGGAAGGTTATTACAGTGACAGCACCGGCGGTCTGAACTCCCCAGCCCCTCTCCAGGGCCTCCAGGGCTCCGAGTCCGAATAAACGCAGGGTGTCTCCATCCAGCTCTGCCAGGTGACTGTCAGACAAGGACAGGCTCTGAACACTGCCGCTCCCTGTCTCCACAAGCCTGCAGAATGTACACAAACACACACAAACACACACCTTGTAAGCCGGTCTTTAAGTGCTGAATGCACAGAATTTGTCTAAAAAAAGTGAACTGCTTAAAACTGCTTGTGCAGGCATTGTGCTCAGAGAGAGAAACACTGGTCTAGTCCATGTATTATTATGTACGATTATACTACTATGGACTTAAGTTGCTGTGTTGAATTCATTTCTCTTGTGTGACAGCTGAAGTGCCCTAAAACACTGTGAGAGTGGAGAACCTGAGCAAGTCTCAAGGTGATATAATCTCCACATGGCCAGTCATCTGGATGTGCTGACACTCAGGGGTCTGTCAAACACAGCAGGGCATCAGATGGCTACTGGCTACTCAATGCTGATCATTCTGAGTCCAGGATACAAACAAGCTAATGAAATCCCTATTCATATTTCACACTCGCCCAATCACACCACAACAGAAAGCCACAGTGGCGAGAAGACTAATCCTTTGATTACAGAAGTCTAATCCAAGATTCTTGTTCAGACCAATTTTTAGAAAGAGCACATTTGAATCACGAGGAGAGAGTCAGGGCAGAGGACACAGTGGAAACAGAGGCACACACACAATTTACTGTGTGGAAAAATGACCCTACTGTAATCCAAAAGTTGCTTCTTCTAAATTAGTGGCAAAAAGGCGATAAACAACATAGAAAACTGAATAAATAATTCAACAGAGTGAGTAAAGGTCCTCTTTGAAATGATGGATATGCAGCAGTAAAATGGCGCCTGAATCAGTTAAAGGATGACCAAATAGGAGGAAGAGAGGAGGAGGAGGAGGAGGAGGGAGTGATGCAGACAGATCTGCTTTTTAGTGTAAATAAAAACAGTCTATGCACACGCTGACGTTCAAGTGTACAAACAAGCTCATAATTTTTATTTTTTTTGCCCTCAATCCAAACACATGTGTTTGATTTAGTCTGTTTAGAAACATCTAACAACCACAAAATATAATGTCTTGGAGGATTAGAGTATTATGTTAAAGCTTTTAGTTTATTATAAACAGTTTTTGTAAGGCAATCTAATCATATTTAAATTTGATGGTTGGTAATCATAGTGATATAATGTTGATTAGAGCTGCAGCTAACAATTCTGTCTTTACTGATAAATCTGCACATTACAACTAAACCTGAGAGAAATTTCTATCATAAAGTCCTTAGATGCAAGTGATGTCGTTAAATCGCTTTTTTGGTCCCACTCAGAGTTTAATTTACTACCACATAAGGGAAATACCCTTGAGACCTCACAAATGAGTGGCTGGAGGATTTTTTTTTCTTGTAATTTAATTAAATGATTAAAAAACATAACAAGAGATGACTACTTTGCATTCAGCCGGTTGTCTTGAAAAGTGAGGATGGTGGATGCGGTGACTAACCAGGAATCGCAGCGGAAAATAGGACACATCATATGTTTAAGCTGCCGGAGGAGGAACATGACCCAACATCGTCATCGGGTTCTCAGTGGGTGATACTTTGGCCTTGAGTTACTTGAACCAATTCATTCTTGTGTAAAAAGATATGTGAATGGCCAAGGTGCCTCAGGAGATGGCAAAGTGCAGGACCAGGTTAAACTATGACTGTTAGGCCTTTGGGAAACTTTCTGAGTGTGTGGTCTCTGTAAGTGCACAGTGAATTTGTGTGAGCTGTAGTAAATAAAACTCACTGTCTCCTTTAAGGCCACAGTCTGCCTTAGAGTTCAGCCTGTTTGAAATGATGTAATGCAGCCTGAACCTCTCACATTAAACCAGTGACTGATGGGGAACGTCCCACTCAGTCATCCTATTTGTATCCAGACACATTAATCCTGTATAGATAAGACCCACCATGAACCCGCTACAAAAGCCAATCTGGAACAAATGTCAAGAGATGGTCACAGTGTGGGGGATTCCATGGATGTATTAAAGGAAATGGATACAGCGTGGCAGAGTCATCCATACTGTCAGGTTTTTTTCCCCGAATGGCCAACGACTGAACTCTAAACAAAAAAAATCCCCTGAAAGCACAGAAAGTATTTCCTCAAAGACCATGATTACAACACACACTTCTTTCTCAGTACCTTGAACAGCGCACAAGGTCAGTTATTACACTTGTCTGAATGCAATGAAATGGAGAGTCTTTTATTTTGAATGTTTAAAATGAGAAAAAGTACCATATTTTCCGCACCATAAGCTCCACCTAAAAGCCTTTAATTTTCTCAAAAACCGACAGTGCGCCTTATAATCTGATGCGCCTTATATATTGATCAATATTGGTTAATTATGGCTACCGTAGTCAGGGGGCGTA
>OOFC01019097.1:0-12638 GCA_900323345.1 Pseudochromis fuscus
ACCCTTCGCCATCGCCCATGGATAACATGCACGGAAATCTCCGGTTCTACTATGTACAGCAACCTTGTTTGGATTATGTGTTGTTCCTTGGGTTTTTTGAAGTGATATCGTTCTCTTTATCAGACATCAGCTCTGGCCTAATGGTCTCCATTAGAGGGCCGCATTATGGATGGGATGTTTGACCGCCGCATTCCCGCCGAGAGTCAACGCAAACTTGTATTTCTTTCTCTTCTCATGTTATTTTTAGAAACATGTCCTCGGGGGGGCTCTTTTTTCATTATGGTTAAAAACAAATACTGATTATTGTAGATATGATTTTGTCTTGAAAAATACTGTGATTTCAGAGAGTGTCAGAACATGTTCTAGAGCTTAGGGCATTATGAGATAAAAGAGTCAAAGGTCTGCATTACTCATTTTGATTGTTTGAAAAAAAAAAAACATATTCTGTACATTTTATCATTCAGTATTCTCATGAAAGTATACTTGTGCTGTTTCTTTCCTCCTGACGATCGATTCACATGCTCTTTAGATGCAGAGTTCATTGACGTCATATCCTGCTTTGTGTTTGCTAAAAACGGGAGGGGGGAATTGCTTTTGTGATTCGTTTGAAATTATTCCACAGTGAAGATGTAAGAACATGTATATTCAAAAGAGTCAACATATCCGCCCACAGTTTGACCAGTTGTCATTCAGTATACAGTATTTCTTTGTTTGTTAAACATTTCTTCAGTGTTGGAGTTTCCTTGAAGGCAAGATTATTTGATTGGAATAGCATTGGGCAGCCCGGGGCAGAAGGTGTGGGGAGAGGAAAGGATTCAACATTTCACACTCGAACTCAGTCAGTGCCATCCTACAAACGCTCCGAACCCCGAGGATCAGAAACGACAGCCTAATCAGGAATGATACAGTGATTCTTGGGGAGAAACGCATCTGAGAAATAGCCATGAATCGAATGAAACAACGACCAAAAGGCCTATAATCCATAAGCATTATTGTTGTTTTGCTCTCGATCACACACGCTGCATTTCCAGTGCTCAGGTTCATTTACAAAGAGAAAAAAAAAATAATACCGTAGGACCTTGACTTTTATTTATTTGTTTGTTTATTTTAAATCAGACTGGATGTGTTTGAATCCAAATCGAGTTTCTGTAGCCACCAAATAGAAGACAAAAAGATGAAGCCTTAGATGAGTGAGGCAGATCGACAGTGGACATTATAGGAACGAAAGAGAAGAAGAAAAAAATCCTACTGTGTTTATTTACCTTCAACTAAAGTGCATTTCAGCATCTTCCTTAGTGCCGCCTTCACTTCAGGCACAAACAAGCAAAGAGCAAAAACCTACACGTTAAAATGCCCTAAAGAAGTGGAAACAAAAAGAAAAGGGAAATTGTCACACACACAAACACATGGGGACAAGAAGAAGATGGAGGGGCTGCAGAGTAACGAGATGAAGAAGAAGAAGAAGCAGGAGTATCAATTTATCATCAGAAATATCCACTCCCCTCTGGAGCGCAGGGTGTAGTTTGCATAAGATGTCTTCAAAAAGGAATACTGATCAGAAACCAATTTGTCTCCTTAAGTTATAGTGAAGTTTGTACAGTGATGTGGCCTGAGCTCTGATCTGAGTTTAGTATTCCTTTTTGGTCAAATTTTATGCATTGGTGTCGTATTCTCCTGAAGAGAAAAAAAAAAAAAAGAAGAAGAAAAATCAGTTATTTAGGATGATGGGATTTTTGTTTATGTCTGCAGCTGAGTCCAAAACACAGAGATTACTCCTAAATGTGAAGAAAAGAAAGTTGTAGTTTATGAGAAGTGTGACAATGAATCCAAAAGCTCTGAAGCAGCTTTTATTGTGATGTGAAGAATACATTTTCAGTATTGTACTGTAGGTGACATAGCCAACGTGCAAAGTGCCAACAAACTGCAGTTCCTTGAATGGCCACTTGAGGCTGTCTATAAAAGCGAGTCAGTGCCCATAAACCCACATGTTACAATGTCTTACTTTATGGCACATGTTTACAGCTTGATTCAAAAAACTATTCTGGCTTTTTTTTTTTTATTCATGACAACTATATGAGGCTACATTTTCAAATAACTCACCCATTTAAAATGTATTAGCATGGGTGTCCACAAGAGGCTCCTCCCCACTCGTCCAAATATGGTCACTTCTAGTCCACAAACAAAGGAGTTACGTCACTGTGGGTAAATCTGTGGTGACGAGTGGGCTGAAATGATAAATTCAGAGTTCTTCAGAAGTTGCCAAGTGGAACTTAGAAAAGGCTGAAATGTGATTCAACATGTAGTCTGTCTACAGAAATGAAATCCCAGTACCAGTTTTAACAGAGCACAGATTTAGCATTACACTCCGATAACACTGTCAGATTTTCGACGGCCAGTTCAGAACAAAAAGTAGCAGAGATGTCGTCTTTTTTTATTCCTTTCATTCTTCTTTCTTGTTGAAATCCAGTGCCCACATTGCCCTACACTGAAACTCAACCCAGTGGTTTCACTTGAAGCATGAAAGCTTTTTTTATTGTTTTGTTTTGTTTTGCAGTCATGCTCCCTAATGACCTGTGAACTCACTTTGATGTGTTAAACTGTTGGAGTTCCCCTTTAACTCATTATCCCTGTGATACGTATGCTGCAATTCTAACTTATATATAAAAAAAAATTAATGTGAGACCCTCGAATGACATCATTGCTCTGTATGATTCTCTTGTTGGTTTTTGCAATCAGATGAAGAGAGTGGTTTTCGACTGTGCCCCCTGAGTATAGATTACTCCATGATTGGTATTATAAATATGCTGTTAGATGTGGATAGTGGTCTCTGAGTTAGGGGTATTTGAGATGTTCAACATCATGTTCCAGGTAGAGTTTTTGAAGAAGTTAAAATAAAGAAAGGTGGTAACGAATGCAAGTTTATACAAATAAGAGATTTTACAATGTTTTTTTTTTTGTTGTTTTTTAATTATTTTACATCATTTCATCCTGGTTTGCACACTAACAGCTTGTCAAACTGTTCACATGGAATATAATGGATCTTTAGGAAGAGTTCAGTCAGACTACGAGGCCAGATGATACTTTCTGTTCCAGTGCAAAACAAGCACACATTATTTATTTTTTAATGAAATGATATGGGCCACCACAAGTGTTTTCTTTTAAGGAATCAATGGAACATGTTTGACTAAAAAGAAGCTTAATGCATCTACTCTGTGGTCTCGATGAGATGCACTTACAGTACATTTTGCAATGAAAACTATGATGTTCTCAATCAGGTTGGTTTATTCCCAGAAATTAATACAAATATGCCTTTTCAGGTAACTTTTTTTTAGATAATAAATGCATATCTTTAAACTCCAAACACATATGGAGGTAAAACATAAGCAGCCCTTGCATGTTCGCAGTAAATCTATCACCACTCATTACAGTCAGAACAAGTATTAGCTGCTTTTCTGGACATGAAATCAGCACATTCATCCCAAAAGCTGTGAGGATCTTCTGTTCTATGCTTTTACTTTAGGATATTTGCTTAATACGAGAGAGAAACTGCATTTCTTTTGACACATATGTTCAAGAAGTAGAGGAGGAGGGGAAAAAAAGTGTTGAACTGATTTCAATGTGAATTTTCTTGCCTCTAGTGTATATGTGTAATTACATGTGAATTGTACTGTAAATATGATATCTTTCACTTAATAGTTCTTAATGCATGAACAAAAACATGGCAGTTCGTAATACCAGCTAGCCTCACTGCTAATGGCATGGACAGCTTCTCTAGCATTGGCATACTTCTGCAAACGAAACCTAAAAAATGAAACACAAGAAATACACGGTGTGGACAAAATAATGGAGACATCAACGGCACGGTCCTCTCACGGCGAGGGAGCTTCTGGTGGCTCTGAGCTCGTGTTGGTTCACCTGTTCCCCTTGAGCACGGGGCTAATGCTAATGCTGTCAAAGATGCCTGGAAATTACAGTACGCCTTGGTCGCACTCTCGGCAGATGGGAATGTGAAATTCTGTAGCAGAGCTTTCCCATCTCACATCTGATCTGACCGTAGGACGGTACACCTGCTGCATTTACCTCAGCCATCAACTAATCGCCATCGTCCACAGATCCACTCAGAACAAAGGGGGCATGATTGGCTAGCTGGCTTATAGAGGCTAGAGGAACAGGGTTGCCTTAAGAAGGCGAGTGGGTTGTTCTTTCCTGTTCCTCAATAAGACAGTCACGTGTGCCCTTGAGCAAGGCACTTAGCCAACTGCCCAAGCGCAGCTGCTCAGTTGCAGATATCTGTGGAAGATGGTAGTAAAATATTGTAGCTTTTGTTGTTCCCTGTTTAAATGTAAAGATTTAAAAAAAACAACAAAAAAAATGGTCCTTTGGTGCAATTAAGCCCAATCCTGTAGTTTTGGTTCAAGTGGGCTGATGCTCATTTTGGTGTTATGTTCGACACCATGTCATGTTTTGCCATACTTACCAGCTGGGATCTAATATGGAAAAAAGTTACCAGTCATGTCATTCTCTGTTAAGTCCAGTCTTCACGTTGTGGCTCTTGTGGCCGACCTCTACTGAAAGTGTGAACCACGACCACACGAGCAAATCCCATCCACCAAAATCTCCAGTGAGAGGCTGACTGACTCCTCAGTGTTGGGAGAGCTGCTGTTGGTGCATTCATTATCTTGTATGTACCCTGTAGGTTTTGTTTTGCATGACCTGAGTTTTGAAAGGTTTATTTCCATATATTTTTAAACTCCACACCATCCGATTCATCTACACAGCCAGGAAAAAGAAAGATCCAGTGTTTACATGCTCAAAATTGCACTTGTTTTACAGCCAGCTCTATAAACCTTGTGAAACAAACAGTTCGTAAAACTGGAGGACAAATGTAACCACACAGAACGTACATCGCGTGATTCCTGCGAATCATGAACATGTACGTCTATTTTTAAAAAAATGTATTTACTGTAAATCACGCAATTTGGAATAGATGCACCGAGTGCATGCTGTAGTTTTATCAGGTTCAGCATAAGCATTAACATCAAACGCCCTTCAACTACAAAGGATGTAAAGGATGCTCACCAGTAGCATCTGAACGTAAGCCATGTGATTGCACACTGAGTGGGTGTTCCCTGTATTTTCTCTTTAATAAGTTGCCTCTGGTTATGGTCTGTTGTCAATGACTGTATGAGGAGACTTGCAAGAAGCTGTGCTGATTCCCAGTTACACATCAGTATACTGTACTTCCCTCTTTGAAAAGAGCCTACCAGGGAGACTATCTCATGTTTAACCAGTAGGTGAGAACGATTTTCCAACACTTTATAAAGTATGGCAATGAAAAAGAAAGAAACCCACAAGATCAACAGCCCATTTATTTTTCAGTATGAATTAGTAAATGATTTTGTTCATTTCTGTGTTCATTTCAGATTTATTGTATTTGTTGCATTTGTTATGGATTGTTATTCTTACTGTTGTTGTTGTTTTATCATAAGAAGGAAATGTAATTCATCTGATATACTGGCACTGGAAGAAAAATGCATTTGGTTTTTTGTACTGTAATTGTTTTGTTCACATTGGGCGCTTATTTGATTCAGTTGTTTAATAAGGTGTTTGATTTCATTTGGAGTATCAGTACTCATGGAATCAACATTTGTGTAGTATGAAGTTGTATTTTTTTTGTCAGTGCAAATTAATGTTATAGTGTCAATCAGCTTTTTTAGGTGTTTGAACAAAATGTGTTTTTTACAAATACAAGGTGTTCAAGTATGTGGTATAAAAAGGGTTATCATTCAAACAACCGACTTTTTACAAATAAAGGCTTATACAGTAAAGAAAGCTAATGTCTTTTCATTTGCCCTTTGTGGACTAATATGCAGCATAGTTTCATTTGACTTTTTATTAATTTATTTTCAGATATTAGTCCCCAAAAGGTAAATCGCACACAATGTTGCAAAATAAGAGGATAAAATCAGGTATTTACCATTGCTATTCCAGGTTGTTGTCAGAGCTCTCACCTCTTAGTTGGTGTCTTGCTTTTGATAAGGACTGTTGGATATGAAGACAGTCCGAAAAAAAAAAAAAAATTAAGAAAAATCAAGAGTGTCTTCTTTTAATTTGATTACAAAACATTGCGCGTTTATGAGAATATACCTCCTTTCATACCCTATTTCCTGAATAAAGACGCAAAGTGACTCCTGCTGACAAGTGTAATATTTGCCCCTTTACTATTAACTAGTATTTATTTATGTTATTTGTGTATTTATGTTAAATTGAGGGCTAATGTAAAATGATAAAGGAAGGCCTGTTTGGGGCAGTTTGACTTCATCTGCATCTGTAAAACAACGTAATTAATTTGATTTGTCGGGCAGCTGAAACTGAACTTTTCGTCCTCTCACTGAGGTCATGCCATATATGGTCGCACGTTTGGTAGTTTTTTGTTTTTTTTTTCTGGATGCTCTTTGGGCTTGAACCACGGCAAATGTTTAGGAGGTGAAGGTGAAGAGAGCAGCCTGTCAGTGTGACTACACCTGGAGCAAAGAGAGCAACAATAACAACCCAGTGAGACATGGGAAGTATTATTAGTTTCATATATGCCCTCTACGCTTTAGGAAACAATGTCTTGCTGTCTAAATCAGCCTATAGATCAATGATGTTCAAAGCAGAAGTGGTTTGAGGGGCTTTTGGGTCCTATGTGAAGCAAAAAAAACCTGATCAAAAGCACAATACTGTTGCACCCATCACCCAAATTCAAACACAAGGTGGGAGTGTGCTATTACCTCCAACCAATATACAAGGTTTTTAAAAAAAATCCATATTAATAATGCTATCTGGTGCTTTTTCAGGTCTGGTTACTTGCAGTTTTAAAGCACAAACATCCCCCTTTTCATATCGCAGTTCAGCGACTAGGCCTTCTGTGTGTAGAGTGTGTGTGTTTTACTCCAGTCTCCTCACCACAGTCCAAACACATGCAGGTTTTGTCCACAGGAGACTCTAAATTGCCCTGTAGGTGTGAATGTGTCTGTCTACATGCATGTTAGCAATGTGACAGACTGGAAACATGTCCAGGGTGAATCCCCGCCTGATGCCCAGCTGCACGTTGGGATGGATTCCAGCTCCCCCTGTGAGTGTGGACCAGATAAGCAGGATTATCTCATCGGACGGACGTCAAACTCTTTACTTGTAATTTATATGATCGGAAAAAAACACTGATTCGGTCTCGAAATCTTTAACAGGAATTAACATACGCCGGAGTGTGTTGTTACGGTTGTGCATTGATTGCTTTAAACACTCATCAGTTTCAGGCTTCATTAATGATATTTGAGCAGTGACATCCCCCAGACACTAATACTTCATTGTTGTCAGGAGCAGGACCTGAGGCCTTGTGTGTAAATGGTGCAGATGCATACAAATGACACAGTTGTACAGAGCCTGGTGTGCAGTGTAGATTTGGTAAAGGACTCAGTGATGCTTAGGATGTGGAAATATTAGATGACTACAGTCCATGGCTTACGAGATGAAACCCAAATTGCTCATAATGACAAATCTACCTTGTTAATGTTTAGAAAGTAGCCATGTTCACCTTAGTTTAGTGTGTTGGCGTTCAACCATCAGTAAATCAACAGTCAACACAACATGGAGATGATGGGGAATTGCAATGCAGTGGATTTGCAGGTATTGTCTCATAAAGCAAAGCATTGCATCTATATCCATCCACCTACTACACCCGCATATCTAATCAGGTCATAGGGAGGCAATGGGTGAGAGGCACTGTACACCCTGGATAGATTACCAGTCTATTGCAGGACTAATACACAGAGACAGACAACCATGCCCACTCACAGCCAATTTACAATGATCAGTTAACCTGACAAGCATGTATTTGGACTGGACAGTAAACCCGTGCAGACACAGAGACAACATGCAAACTCCACACAGGAAAAGATCCTCGTACCTTCTTGCTGAGAGGTGACAGTATTAACCCCTCCCCTTCGCCAACAAATACACATTAAGATATATTTTAGAATAATTGCTAACTTGAACTGTTGGTCAGTTGTTGTGTGATAAATTAACAAGACCTCACTTGGTGTGACTGAGGCCTGTTAAATAAGGCATCTAGTAAGAGCAGGGAACACACAATTTCTCCCCTCTAGCAACTAAATATGTAAGAAAACTTCATGTCAAATACAACTTCTCTATTTTTAATTTGTTTACCCATTCAGTAGTTTATTAAATCCATTAGCTTTGCTCAAAAGGGTATAAACTGGATTTACTTCTATGTTTGACATTTTATTCAGTTACGTCAACTTTGTGTCTGTTGATGAGTATTTGCTGTTACAAAAAGACAAAAAAACATCCTGGAGGCAGCCATGTTATATCTTATTGTGTGTATTAAACACACACAGGTAAAAAAAAATAATAATAATAAGATGTAATTTTCAGTTTCTTCTATCAAATGCAGCATATGTGCTTGTTTCTGACTTGACTGCTAAAAACACAAGTGTGATCAAGTACATTAACAACGACAAGTGAAACCAGGACCCTGAAACTGAAGCAGCTAACAGGAATTCAGCCATCAGGAACTTTTTCCAAAACCTTTGACACAAACACACAAATTTAGGTTTGACAGATACTTTTTATTCCATGTTGGGCAAAATTTAAAAAATATGTAAGTAAGTATTCAAAAGAGGGGTTTCAACAAGCTGCTAATGTCCCGCATCTTTCTTCAAACACTAAAGAAAGACTTTGCTTAAGCTACCAAGTCGGGTAGCAGCTTAAAGCCGAACATAAAACATGCAAAACAGCCTCCTATCAACCATTAAAATAATAGCTACAGCCTACCTCACTCTTGTTTTTCCCCAGTTCCCCTTTTTTCTGCTCCATATCAGTTCTTTTTTGAGACATGGCTGTTTTACTATAAATAATGCACAGGGGCAAGAAAAGCCATGCAGCAGCATGGTTAAGACGGCAGAGAATCACCCTCTAAATTTACAATGCATACAGTACATAGTATATTTTATACATAATATTTCATCAGAAAATGTATCCTAATATTTTATTCCATACTTTTTTAGACTACTAAAGTTTATTTGTCAGATTTTTTGTAACTCGACGATAGTTAAAATAAAAAGTTTGGCCTGGATGGAAGTCTGACACTTAGGATAGATAGATAGATATGGTGCTGTAAAAAATTAAACTATAACAGATTTAGATGAATTGTTTCTTTTTTCCTCTTTCTTTTACAAATATTGCCAAATCTGATGACCAGAGAGATGTTATTTAAAAATCTTCATGAGCAAATACTGGATAAGTAACTGAACTGCGAGTGCTAATACCAGAATTTACACATATTAACAAAACCGATTTGAGGTCAGAGATCATATATCGATCTCATGGATTGAAAAACACTTAATAAATAACCTGGGGACCTTAGAATCAATGTGACTAATACGTGATCAGGTCACAAAACACTGTGATAAAGCATCTGGTTTTTACCTTTTTGCAGCAGCGACATCCAAAACAAAAAAAATGCACATGACCTGATTTGTTTTAGCTCTTGCAGAATCTGATAGAAATCCACATTCAGATTTCATATTTTCCTAATGGAGCTGCCGTATCATTCACGTTGCTTTTACTTCTGCTTCTGAAGTGAGATTTAGTCCAATTCTGCCCATTTATCATTTACCTTGTTGGTAAAGTGTAAGACGAAGTGACCTTTAACTTTCATATCCTCAGAATTGATTTGATTGCTGTTGTGACAGGCCTGGTGTGTCAAAGCTGGTTTGTTGCCGTTGTTGTGCGTGTGTTGTATTTCATCACGCTGAGCCTCCGCTGGTAGCTGTGACCTGTGTAATGATCCTCTGCTGACGTGTCCTCCCTCAGATACGATGCAGATTTAATGCACAGGTTTGTCTCTCCTAATTGATTTCTTTTAATTTACTCTCAGTCGACTCCACCGGGCACTTCAACAGCTGATTACGCTGCGAAGTGAGTTCACCTTGAGAGGAGCTGAGGTACATAAATAATGCGTCCAACATGCAATGATGGAGAGAGATCACCTTTATTATGTCAGGATCAACCCGTTGCAGCTCATTAGGATGTGTCCTAAGCAGCCATTGGATAGAAACAACAGCTCAACTGTTTCATTTCAATCCTGGTATTTAGTGCAGACAAAAGATAAAATGTAGGTTTGCTGGAGCTGAAATTTCCTGTGTTTTCATCTTTTTTTTTTTCCATGCATAGCCTCCCTCTGCATTGGAGCACATAGCTCTGCTGAGAGGATGGATACAGAGCCGGTGAAGTAGCTCAGCAAAATGTGCTTTCCATTTCCGTGTTCTATTGTCAGCACTCCATATAAAAACATAAAATATTGAAAGGGTGCATTAACATGGGTCAGGAATTGATGGCTGTTCCTCTGTGTGGGGAGGGGGAGGAAAAGAAAGCGGTCAAAAAGCAGTGAATGCTTTGGTTTTGTGGTTTAGAAAAACAGCTTGTGCTTTCTGCCAAAAAAAAAGTGCTAATAAGTTGTCTTTAATTATTCTAACCAGCGCATTAACCTGAAGTCTGTATGGATATGATTCAAAGATTTATTCCAATGTGAACAAATTGTACAAAAAGAAAAATGTCAGCAATACTTCAATTAGTCCAGCATCTCAAGTAAAACTTATGTTTGCAAAGATACATAACTGCGGACATAATAACAGTGATGCTACTGATTCAGACAGAAGACATTGGATTTACTGTCACTCCTTTTTTTTTCTTGGATTGGCAGGACAGATAATGTCCAGTACAATCATCAATTATTCAGTCAGTAAACATTTACATCTGTCAGCACTTTACCCCGAACAAGATTCACAAATTCTTTAAAGCATCATCTCTGACATGATAAAATGTCAGGCCATGCTTCTCCCGCGGTGCGCTGCGTCCATCTATTTTCCTTTTACAGGATGTTCATCAGTGTTGCCATGGAGTTCTTGTTTAGGACTTGAAAAGAGAGTGAAGAGTGAAGAAGAGTGGAAACATAATGTGTCTAATAAAATATTAAGACCCATCTCTTTTATGCAGTGTGACCACGACTGAACCACTAAACCCAAACCCCCCCTCAGGGGCATCATTTAGAAAATGCAAGGATATATCGAAAAAAAGAACAAAAAAACGGTAAAAGTATAGTTACATATGTGCAAAGAAAATGCTAATATTGCATATTGTATGAAGAATATACTGCCGAAGGTATGCTCATACACCATCAGTGCCAAAGTCAATTTTCACAATTAATTGATACTGTGCAGTTAACGTGAGCTGTGTGTGAGCTCATCATTGCCCTCCAACATTTGCATTATCCCATGAATAACAATCAGCTCCAGATCTCATTTTAAGACACTGACATCTCTCTCTCTCTCTCTCCAGTTATTGTATATCAGACATAAGGAAAGCACCGGGAGAATCATTTCAAAACATCATTGTGCCGCGTGGAAAACAAACTCGCTCTTGCCAGGCGACATCTTTCAGTTAAATAAAGTCAAACACAGAAAATTATACTTCTCTTTGCAAATCTCAACCGCCTGCTTTCCAATTTATTTTGGCATTTCCCCTGTTGCTAAAGGACAGATTTTAGATGATCAAAAATGCCATTAGACAAAATGGATATGGGGACATAATGTGTCTCAGGAAAGCATAATGTTTCTCTATGCCAGCAAGGGTCAGCTGTGTGATCGCTCCTTTTTTTTTTTACTGCAAGCACTTTATGAAAGTTATAGCCTAACGCAACACTGACAAGCTGTCGATTAGGCTGTTTGCTGATGTAAACGGACTCCCATCCTCTGCCACTTGTTTCTCTCTTAGACAACTCGTGATAGGTCATCATTCCCCTGCGACAGGCTCTGAGTTCAAGAGATGACAAAAGTATCAGGAGATGCTTCCTCTGACAGCCTGTATCCCACCTCTTCTTTAAGGTTTGTTTGCACAATTGTGTCACAGCGTCTCGTGCTTGTATTTGATGCCAATGTGAGATGATAGTTCAGTGTCAGTGCATTTGGCTTTTAGTGCTGAGGGGGAAAAAAAAATGCAATGCAAAGGAGACCTTTTCTTCTGCGCTGGTCAGATGATGTTTTGCACTGCAGTGTTCATCTTCTCGCATATGAATTGGTTTTGTACCATCACTACTTTCATAAGTGGTGTGGTTGCTTGGTAGCTGTAGGGACATTAAGTGAAGTCATGCTAAATGCCTGGCCTATATATAATTTTTTTTTTTTTTTTTTTTTCAAGCGAGAGAGAAGGGGGAGGAGGGGGAGGGAGAGCGAGGCCTGATGGGGCCGGAGTGTGGCGCTCATTGCTCCGTTGCCATGGGCTGCATCAAGCTCCAGAAAAACACAGCATCTCACAGACTGGCCTGCCATCTGCTGCCCATCATGTGAACTGCATCCCTGATGGCCTCAACTTAAAAGCGGCAGCAGTCACACTCTCATCCAAACTATACTGCTACTAAATAACTAAATAAAAACATCATTACAATAATCAGTTGGTGTAAAGTAAAAGCTACATTCAGACATGTCTGCAAGTCAGATGTGTGCTGGCTCTCTCTGAGCTCTGATTCACGCCCCCTCACTGTCTGCAGACAGGGAAACCCTGGCTGTAGTGGGTGGATG
>OOFC01019097.1:12658-28376 GCA_900323345.1 Pseudochromis fuscus
AACTGCATCCCTGATGGCCTCAACTTAAAAGCGGCAGCAGTCACACTCTCATCCAAACTATACTGCTACTAAATAACTAAATAAAAACATCATTACAATAATCAGTTGGTGTAAAGTAAAAGCTACATTCAGACATGTCTGTCAAAAAAAAAAAAAGAAAAAGTAAAAACACTGCAAGTCAGATGTGTACTGGCTCTCTCTGAGCTCTGATTCACGCCCCCTCACTGTCTGCAGACAGGGAAACCCTGGCTGTAGTGGGTGGATGAGTAAGTCTGTGAGGAGGTATCACACTGAAACCTGTTGGAGGTTTGAGTCCGACACAGTTCTGGCAGCTTTCATTTCACTGTGCGAGGCAGCTCTGCAGTTTGCTCATGTGGGCGGCTTCAAAGTTACTCAGGAGTCATTAATGTGTTTGGATTTTAATTAAAAAGAATAGTATGGTATGCTGAGAGGTGAATCAGTCAAAAAATGGCAGGAGTCTGTAAAATGATGTATAGACTTAATCAACATGTATAATCTATGATGGCAGAATCTGTGTCTCCATGTTGCTTGGCTGGTACAGGCCTTCAAGGTCCCCAGAGGATAAATCATAAGGACTCTGATGCTCACATCTTTAATGCCACCACAAGGCTTTGGTACAAGGCTGCTGTGCAAAGTTAATGCAAATGTCTTAGCATTTGCATTAACTTAAGTATAGCCCTACACACCACACCATGTTTGTTCCACTTCTATATCCAGCACATCATACATGCATCATTTATATACAGTTATGAAAGCTGAAGATTTTTGCAAGTAGCAGTGTAAATAACAGTCCTGTGAACATCTCAGTAAATGGTATCGACACATACAATCAATGATGACATGGTGTGCTTATAATTTATTTGTACATGTATATTACTTTTATTTTATTTAGTGAGGGGGTTATCTATCAGCTGTTGAGTGAGCTCTCAGTGAGTAACGATACAACAATAAAGCAGGTTTTCTTAAAAAAATATAAATAAAAAAATGTAGTGGCCTACGATTAAACAATGTTCCCAAGTACATGGTGTCATCATTTCAACAAAACATGTCCTCTGCTGACCTCGTGTGCTTTTTGGATGTGCTATTTTTGTATAATTGTGTAATTTGGTGTGCAAGTAAATACTCAGCACCAAGGCACCGCAAAGGAAACCAGAGCATGCACACAAATGACAAAAATATGTATTTTTTTTTTAAATTAATTTGCAACCTTAGAAATTCACAAAAATTACTGATTTTTTTAATACTTTTTTTTCTCAGAGGAAATTTTTCTCAGAAATGTGAAATTCCCTAAAATAAAAAAGGATCTGCAGCATAAGCCTGTGGGCCATTGGTTGTATTTATGTTTTCTTCCTCTCAGATAGAGAACATTTTACAAAGAATTCACAGATGTATGTATTTATAATGGTTTTATTCACTCGTTTGTGGTTTTCCCACTTGACTTCATGGAGTTGCTGCTGGACACTGATCAGTCATGACTCATGCATTTATTTAAAGACTGGCCTCGTTGTTGTTGTTTCACTGTACAGTCTGCCCAAACACACGGTTGTCAACACATGTTGTTTTGTTCGGACAAAGTCTTGAGACACCGAGATGGTCTCACTTCCCAACCTATCACGTAAGTGTCTTCTGGATAATGAGCTCTGCACGCCTCCCTCCACTTCCCAAATTACCCCAGCGCCTCCCTCCCTCACCCCTCCAGTCACCCCTGATCAACATTTTTCACATCGTTAATCACTTATGTCAGCTTCTGGTAATTATAGACAATTAATCATGTGTGATACACTGTCTCTCTCTGTCAGCATTGTGCTCTACGCCGTTTGAGCGAAAACGACACAGGTGAAACTGCCTTTATTAAGTACGCAGCAGCGCCAGGGAGTGAACTCCCCAATGATAAGCAGCGTGTTGCTGTGCTTTGGCTTACACTTCCTTGAGGCGAACGATAAAGGCCAGGTGGAGATTAAATTACATTAATTCCTTCGCCAGAAGCCCTGACCCAGAATGACTTACAAGACAAGGAGGATGAGCTGCAGTGAAACTACTGCCAAAGTACTGAAAAATGAATTAACCATCAGTGTCACAACACAATGTGGTTCTCACCTGCCATGTAAAGTCAACAATCTAAAACACACACACACACACACAATGGGCTGCACTGACTTCATCTGCTGTAATTTAAAATGCAAACTGTTTTTAATCGAAGTTATCACATAGAAAATGAGACAATGTTTTTTCAGCATTTTATTTTATTTCCTTCTGCCCACAATCTAAATTATCAACAGTCCACACACCCAGTCCTCACACCCAATCTGGCAAACACTGATATGTAAACATGTTCGGTATCAGCCAGTCCATTACCATTATTGTAACCTTGCCTACAGTACTGTAATTCATTTACCTTCTGTGTTGAGCTGCTTGCTGCTTCAGTCAGTGGTGGGATAGGAAAGGGGAAATCTGCAACGTTTTGTGAAGATGTGTTCTACGCAGCGTTTGTTGGTGCTCATGAGCCTGATGGGTAACGACATTTCTGCTTTGGTTATTATGTGTTTTATGATTTTTCTAAGTAGGTTTAAACTGGAAACCTGATGAACTTGTTGCTTTCCAGGATGTGTTGACCTGATCACAGTCACGACCCCACACAAACGTGTCAATGTTACAAAGGGTGGAAGTGTCCTGCTCCAGTGTACATTTGTTTCCAGTGAGGAGTCGACCAGCAGCCTCACTGTCCAGTGGGATTTTACTTCATCGTCCCAAGTGGCTGAACAACAGGTAGATATACCCAACTTAAACCAGAGCTGCTCACTATACTGCGCAGCTTTCATGTGTTCAAACGAAGCATTTAAAACTAAGATGGTAGAATCCTGTAACTTCAGGTCCAGAAGCTCTCAGTGTTTGTTTGAGGACTCAGCACAAAGAGCAGGTCAAAATCCAGACTCTTTATGAAAATGTGTTGTCTTAATTATTAAAATGCTCCAGTTGGATTCACACTGGCTGTAATCTCATCAGGGAAGCCAACATTTTTTATAGAAAAGTCAACTTCATTACAAAGAAGATACTATGAAAATGGCGCGTTTTCTCGATTGACTGTTAGAGACACACCTCACAGAGAAAACAAAGCCTGTGGCTGAGACTGAGAAGTTACAAGTTCCCTCTCTGGCCACAATCTTACAAATGTCCAGTTTCAAACATCATCAAACATGCATCAACTTAAAGAAAACTCTTGGATAAAGTTTAACTCTCAGTATGTTAAATCCATAAATGACATTAGTAGAATTGTTGTATCAGATTTCTCACTGTTTACTTTCAGATCTGTTTCTACCAGTCAGGAAAGGTCGCCATCACGAGTGCCTATGAGGGCAGGATTCAGCCTCCCTCTGATCCTCAGACCACAAAAAATGTCTCAATAATAATAAACAACATGCAGCCATCAGATGCCGGAGTCTACTCTTGTGATGTTCACAACTTTCCTGATGTGGAGGGACGCTCTGAGGCCACTATCATTGTGAATGTCATCGGTGAGTTTGGTTACTTCAAACTGGGAGGCTTGTTGGCTTTGCTGTCAATATTATGTTTAATTATGTGTTTCAAGACTGGTTTAATGATAAAATAGTTTGATCTTCTTTGGCATAAAGTGAAATACAGAAAATTTCTAAAAATAATAATAATTTAAAAAAAGAAATTAGGAGCTTTATGTGCTGTATATGCACAAGTAAAACATGCTCAACTTAATTAAAAAAAGAACCAATAGCAAAACAAAATAAGTAATTAAGTCAGAAAAAGAAACTATTTTTTCCCCAGTCAATCAGGATCTTTACATATTCACACAGTCCTGAGACGAAGAATCAAAAACGCTGTGAGGGTAAACAATGGGTGTGTAGGCGATTTCATGCTACTTGACCACACCCATTAGCAGTATCGGTTGATTACTTGTGTTATGGGAGAAAGCAGTAGCTGATCGCTTTTGTGTCAGCATGGTGTGTGAGCTGCTGGTGCTGCTTTAACAGCTCTGATGGCACAAAAAAAAGAAGAAAAGAAACCTAATTTGAACCTCATGCTGCTGCTTTAGACATTATTCTCCTGCTCATAAGGGAAGGCATGACGACTCTCTAAAGTTTCTGGTGTCCAACAACAGAAATAACCATAAATGTTTCATTTTAAATTGTGATTTAAGTGAAATATTGTGTTTCTTTCCACATCTGAGATTTCTGTATCCATTAAAATAGTGGCCCTGAATAGTGTGAATAGGGAATTACATTCAGTTTGAATCCTCTCATTCACTGAGTTACCAGGACAACCTTGCAGGCCTCAGTATCCTCAGTAGTTTCCATGGTTACTGCAGCAGTCTCCTCATTGTCAGTGTTGGAAATTAGAGGAGGACTGTGACTGCATCCTTGTACTGCATACAGAATATATATCAGCATCTGCTGCATGGTAACCACATGTCTTGTGTTGTCTAACCTCGGCCTTTATGAAAATGTTTGGGGAACAGTTTCTCCACACTGAATGGGATGCATGCTATGAATATGTATAGCTGCTCTCATGCCGACTGACATGGAATCAAGGATGATTTACATCATCACTTACTCCTGCATACAATTATGATAATACTCTGAAGAGATTGAGCAGTATATCATACATTATAAACCCTCTGCAGTATGATCAATATTTTAATATGAGAAATACAATTGATTTCAAGCATAAAGTTGCCGTGAAATTTTTATGATATTTTAACAAAGCTGAAAAATGCAAGCATCGTGAAATACAGAGTTCAGATTCAGACTCAGTTCAGGAGCAGGGTTGTAGGCCACTCCCAACATTTCCTGACTCACGATGACTAATGGACTGACACGTGATCTTTTACTACACTAAGAAAACACAAAAGATATACCGTTTCAACACATCTGTACAGTGTCTCACAGCTTCATTTCCTCTAGTTTGATGTGACGTTTATGAATGAAATAAGCAAAAAGAGAGCCTAACTAATCTCTATCTACTAGTGACTCCACAAAGAAGGAATGAGGGGGGATGAGGGAACCAGTAAATCCAGTGTGTTTTCCTACAAGTTGCCAGCATGAGTGAAAACTCAACTTACCATAAGTCCTTAGTTTCTATTAAGCATGATTTACTTCCAGTAGTCTGCAACAGCCCATACAGATACTCAGACTACAATCAGCCAATGAGGTGTTGGACAGACACTCTCAGGCAGACAGTGGTGGAAACCAATTACTGAAGGCACCTAGAGAGAAGCAGGAGAGAAAATATACACACAAGTGCACAGTGCTACTGAGTGAAATACAGCAGTAGTCAAAGTGGTGTACAGAATCAGTTGAAAAGCAGTGATGGAGAGAACATTTAGACAGCTTTCTATTTGACTTATCTTACTTTGTAATACAAATTTGACAGGGAAATGCACTTTTCAATCCACATTTATTATTTTGTAATTAAAAAGTAATGTGTGATAAGCCCACATACACCTTTATACATGCCTTTAACTCATAGGTTAATTAATATATATATTTTAAATGTAACAATCAAAAAGTCTGACAATAAAGAAAGAAAAAAAGAAAAAAAAAAGACTACAAAAGGTGTGTGTTTATACATTGCTATAGGTCAATTTGGTTCACAATCAGCACATATATCAAGATAATAACAACCAGTATTTGACTGTTGTTACAGTATGGTGTGAAATCAGACTTTGTTTCACCAGATTTCTGAATGTCTTGTTTAGTATGAAGATATCAGTGATCTCCACTGGCTAAACATGTGCTTCCTGATAAAGTGAAGCAGACTAAATGTAAAGTCACCCATAATAAACCCTTGCGTCCTCCCTTGTGGTCCGTCAGAGAAGCCCTCTACTCCTTACTGCGCCGTCCATGGTGATGTGGAGTCAGGTCACTTGGTCACTCTGACCTGCCACAGTGAGCATGGGAGCCCAAGTCCGACATACACCTGGACCAGGCTGGATCAGACTAAGACAAGGAGGCCTGTACTGGGAAGAAGTGAGTACTGCATGTGTGTGTATTTTTCTAATATTAGTATGTTCACAGCTTCATGTACAAGTTTTGTTTCCTCAGCGACAACAACTGGAATACTGGAAATCAGAAACATTTCCCAGTTTGAGTTTGGGGAGTACCAGTGCAACGCTACCAATGCAGTGGGATTTTCAACTTGCACCACTGAACTGAGTCCTGGTATGCTGTCATTATGATCATAATTTATATCTATAGCAAAATACGAAAAAGTTTACAAAACCTTGTGTTTCTGCAGAGGTGGGAGATGGAGTGATTGCTGGTGCAGTGATCGGAGCACTGCTCGGGTGTGTGCTGATCGCTCTGGTCGTGTGGTTCATCGCTCACACAGTGAAGAAGCACAAATACAAAGCTGTGAACGTCAGCGAGACAAAGTGAGAGCTTTTAACACCACGTTGCATTTTACCATGTAATTTGTAATTTAAGACTACAATGTCAACTCTTTCTTTGTCCACTTGGAGGAGCTCTCATCAGGCCCAGGAGGCAGCGGATAGCGTCCCCATGGCAACCAGAGCCGGCAGCCTCCATGCAAAGGGAGATGAGCAACACGCCTAAAGAAAAACACACGCCTGTTGAAAACAACTGGAACAACGTGACTAATCTGAATAACCGGAGGTCCAGGATGTTCAATCTTCAACATACGTCACTGAATCAATATGACGCTCATCCTCACGCCTGACGCTGCATTTTTAATTCAGTAAATCAATCATTTTTACAGCTTTTTTTTCCTTTGCCATATAATTTTACTCAAACCTTTGCTGGAGTGTAGATCCACCATCAACATCAGGTGAAAATTAAACTGTAAAGTGTTTTTTTAAAGTGTGCTTGTAGTGATTGTGTTTTACATTATTTTTGTAGGTGTTGATGATGTACTTCAGAAGGACATTACATCAGAACCAGTATTTAAAGAAATATGTTATTAATGTTATTATACAGCTGACTGAATACTGAATACCACACGCTAAATAATGTTTAGTTTTCAATTAAAAATAATATTAATAAGATAAGTTTAAACCATACTCATTCATCACTACGGAGCCCCTAAAGGGACATGAAGACAAAAAAAAATTAGGGATGGAGAAAAACAAAAAAGTGCTGGTATCTAGTGAGCACCAGATAGTATCAAGTGCGCACTTGAGGGGCGTACATCACTACATTTGTTAAATTAAAGTCATTTTGTTTTGTAACACACCAGCAATTTACACACCATGATTGAATAAAATGTAGTTTCAGGTTTTGTAGTCTCAGAGATATTTCCATTAATATGGAAATTTAAATATACGTGTCAGCTTTCTTTATTATGAAGCCTACTGTGAGGGGTTAGCACCGTCACACAACAGTATTCTTCAGATTATTCTTTAGTCATTTTCAAAGGACTGGTGACAATTATACCCATTTCATCCTAAGTCAAACAAAGGAAAAGCCAACAAATGCTGGGTCATTGGTTTGATTACCACCTCTGTTAATATCTGCAGCTGATTTATGGGCCTTTTAATATTGTAAAGTCGGGCCAACATTATTTATTTCCCAGTTTGACAAAGCAAATATTGAACAGCTCCTTCTTCGGCCGATAATACATTAAATAAAAAAACAACCTGGCTACCTTTAGCTGATGCCAAAACTCTGAACTGTAAAATTTATGCAGCACAGAGGCCTCCATATGTTTGCTTTAATGGAGAAATATTACAGAGAGGCTGGATATCTTTATGGAGCCAAACAGTGAGTCTACTACTCCACCTTCATTTTAATAAAGGTTTTATAGTTTGCACATATTTGACCTGAGATAAAAACAGCTTTTGCCAATGAATTGTGCACAGCTTTCATTGTGCTGCTGCTGAGTACAATACGACCATTTTGTGCAACAACAGAGGCTCTCAGGGGTTTGTTTGACCACATGTAGAGACCGTTCACACTTATCACATCATTAGCACCAAAACATATGTGTGAAGTCAGTCTTCATTAACTCTGATTATGAAAATATACATAACAGGTCAAAACTAATTAATCACAAATTTGGAATAAATGTGTAAATTAGATATATCCCCTAAAGTGAACATCATCGAAATCCAAATAGTGACACATTTGCTGCATGGCTCACAGCCTGGCAGTACAAAGTACATTTTCACCTAGAGAAAGATTAATGAATGGATTTGTAATTGCAACTTTTTGTCACATAACTGCAACATGTTACTCATTAGTCTCACTTGTCTGGACCAGACTGTTTGTTAGCCTCACCAATTTGGTCCAGACTGAAATACCTTAACACCTGCTGGATGGGGTTGCCATAAAGATTTATACAGACATCCCCCTCCATAGTAACAGCCTGGGCGGTCCCTTGACATTTAGCTTCCGCTATTGCGTCAAAATGTCGACAATTATCCAAATACTCAAACAGTTAATGGCCTTCCCATCATCCTCAGCTGTCTGTAATTATCATCATGCTGCCTGTAATTATAGCCTCACAGTTACTACAACGGCTGTAGACTCTCTTCGTTCCTTAGTTATTTCTTACAATTTGACCCACATCGGCATCCGTGGTGTAACAATAATGTCTGAAGAGTGATTTTACTGCTCATTGGGAAATCTTCAACACATCATTACACACTTCCATCCAGCCATTTGAGGTATAAGATATTTATTTTGTTGCAGGCATCAGTCGAAAAACATTCATACGGTCTTGGTGAGCCTTTGATAAGCCCCTCCCTTGGAAGTTTTGTGTTGATAATGTCGACTTATTATTGCACCTCTACTGTCAAGCTCACAGGACAAAGGCAAATACTGAAAGCATGTGCATATGGATACTTAGAGAAGACCTAATATGCTCATTTTCCCATGTCATATTTGTAGTGTTGGCCTAAAACAATACACTGATTCACCCTGATGCTTGCAGTAGAATTCCTGAGCTTACATTATCAATAAAGTACCATAGATCTACATGTACTGTAAAAACCTTGACATGCAAAGCAACGGTATCCAAGGAGGGCGGGGCATAGCAAAGATCCAATTGTAGATTAAAAAACATCTATAAAATGTCAATTACAAAATACAGATGAGCAAAATACAGCGTGATTCTACAGTGAGTGCCAAGTGTAATTATCCTATGTTGTAGGCAGACTGAGCAATGGGGACCCTCATGTTCAAGCCTGCAGGCCGAAGCCTCGTGCGGCGGTGAGGATGTCATCTCGGGTCAGATAGCATCCACAGATCTTCCTCAAGCCGGTGAAAGAATCCCTCCCATGCAAGACACGCTGGTTGTCTATGAAAACCACCTCAAGAAGGAAAGAGAGTGTAAAACCCTTAGATTCCACTCAATTATACGGTAGTCATTGTCAAGCTATAAGTGGCTAAACCTGACAATTTAAAAAAACATTGTGATATTCCTGGACTAGACAGGTAATCTCACACCATATAAGTTTAATTGTCTTACTTTTCCTGGATTCAGTTTCACCCACAGCTCATTCTCTGGTCGCCTCAGCTCAGCCGTCAGCTCCCGATGTGCCGCATACCATCGCTGAACGACGTCATGGGGGATTGTGTTTATCACTGTCCGGTCATAGTTGTTGTATCTGTAGAAAAACAAATGTAACGCTTGCTTTTAATTTCAATTTCAACACATTTCATTACAACAAGTGAATATTCTGGATGATGTGGAACTGTCCTCAGCGCCATTTTAGTAAGTATGTCTGCCGTGTTATGATGTATACACAAGGTTTAACTTAAGTACCTTCGTACCTAATCAGGTGGAGTTCATTGTTCCATGGATAGACCTGGAGCACAGGGCCGATGCCCACCATGTGGTTTCGGTGGTTGGTGGTATTTTCAATGTACTCGTGCCTGATGGGCACACGGGTAAGGAGCTCGAAGTTTTCAGGTGACTTCTGGCGCAATTGTTCTGCAGCGTAGAACCCGTCCACGAGCAGTGTCCTTCCCCCAGTTCCCGTGTGCTTGAGACAGTGGAAAACTTGGATTCTGCAACAATCAGTTGTATCAAGTCAGAAAACCACACAATTTATTTTAGTTCCAAATCCAGTATGTGTTTTTTGACAAATGTTACTTTTTTAATGCTTCACGAACATTCCCTTCACCACCACTACACTGGGTCCCATATGAGCCCGTCTCTGCATCACCTACCCACATGGCTCCTGGAGGTATGAGGTGTCAGTGTGACGGTCCAGGGCCAGCTGGGTGTACGCAGTGTCTCCTCTGGACGCATCTGAAGTAAAGGTCCACATTTTCCCATATGTCGTCTCTCTAGTGAGAAACAAACAAAATAACATCTGAACATCTGAACATCTTCCACATCGCTGCAGAATGTATATTGGTAATGTTACTGCAGTATATTTCCATAGGAGTGTCACTTGTAGGCGACATTGTTACATTAGAGCCAAAAAGAAGCACTTAATACCTGATGAGACTGACTCTCTTCGCGACTTGCTCTGTGGCCTCCTCTGTGGCAGGGACGTCGTCTACAAAAGCGATGCCGTACAGAACATAGTTCTGAAGAAACTTCTTTAGCTCATCATCGCAGCTCATAAACTTGTCCCATTTGGCCGACTGTACATTCGCATTATTATAGATGTCGGAGTTCCAGAGGATGCGAGGCTGCACGTTGCTCTGCTTCATTCCTTCATAGCTGTTCTCAGCCAGCCAGCTGAGGCTGTACTTTGTCACGTGACCATTAGGCCCTGGAAGACGAACATAAATACAAATAAATAAATAAATCATATTTAAGTACATTATTATTCTTATGAAAGTTTATTGTATATTTATAGCTTATTGATAGATTAACAATTTTAAAATGTTGACGTTCGCAAGGTTAACAAGAAAGGTGGCGCCCAAATGAACTAGTTTCACTATTTGGCAACGTTTTTTCGCTTTTCTCAATTTAGCACAAATCTATTTGATGTGCACATGAATGCAACTTTATTTACAACTCTATAATGTCTATGGTTACATTTTGTCTGTTTAATTTACCTGCTGAAACTAGCTTACACACAGCAAACCTGCAGCAGAACGTTACAAGAACCTTGGGTGTTAAAAGGCATCAAGGTACATACACAATGCAAAAACATCAGTGGAAACAGGGGGATCAGTAAAGGCCCAAATTTGAATTTCTGTCCATTTCAAGTTGAAGAAAACCATCCTGAGACTTCTCGTCCACTGTCCTATTGTTTCCACTCCGTCGGGTCTTCAACACCTTAACCTGGCCAAACCTTTTGTTTCATGTCTGTGATCACTTTGCTTCCACCTCCTGTGGTGTCTGATCCCTTGATCACTTATCCCCTTTGGTTGACATTTACCTAAAAGACACATTAAAATTCATTGCTTTTGTCCTGATGGTAGCCTCCAAACCAACTACACCCCAGCGTCTGACCACTACTCTCTTGACCCTATTTACATACTGCCCCCTCCCCACTTTGTGATGTATTGTCCTTACTTCTGTACCCACCGTCTCCACTTGTTGGTCTACCCCCCTCTACCTTTTACCCGCTGTATAAATGCGGCGTCATGTCAATGATCTGGGTCGGCTTACTTACTCAGACTCACTCTCTGTGTCTGTAAATCCACCATATACCGGTACACAATAAGCAAACTTTGGATTAAGACTTTCAGTGAATTTCTTCAAAAAGTTAGTATTAGAACTGCAGATTATCAAGGCAGAATATCTCCATTGTGTACAGCTTTTTTCTCTGTAACCAACAGCTGGATTACAAGAAAAAGGATGGCTGCACTGAGCTCAGCGTTGATGACCACTTCAATGGGGTTTACCTCAATTATCTGAAACATAAATGGAGGCATAACCCCTTAAGTGCATTCTATCAGGCTGTACAGGATTACAGAACAGCCCGTAAAATCATCCATCTGTATGTTTGCATGCAGCAAATGTATGGCTGAAGCTTAAATCTGTGTGCAACATAAGTATTCATGGTGGTTACTGCACCATTGAGCATGTTCTAAACCGAGTCTATGAGAACCAGTGTTCATGGAGAGAAAAATCCACTCCCAGACTCAGCCGACCTTGAACATGCTCCACTAACAGGAAGAGGCACACTTGCCAGTTTGCCTGCAGGAGCATGTGCATCATCGACTGTCTCGGGGCTGACAGATCCCCATTTGTCACTTTACGTCAGATGCTGTGCCACTCTTGTTGTGTGCATTAAAACACAATGACAGACCATCTTTTGCGCAGAAACTGCTGGAGCCCGGCAGCCCACAGGGAGGCATCAGTCAGTCAGTCTTTAGGAGGGAACTGTAGCATATAATCCAGACAGACGGCTATAGTGAAAAAAACATGGACATCTTAAAGCTCCCACACTCTAGCGGCACTTTTACGGTATTAAAAGATGGTGTTCCCCTGTCTGTGTTGTGCTTGCAGGTAGCATCTGTTTCCTTTTCCACACCTGGCTGCTGTGGGACCGTTTATTGCCCTTACTCAAACAGGAGGCAACTAAATCCCACCTGGCTTTTTCCCCCTCTGCGTGCAGGAGCAGGGTGAGACAGACAGAATAAGGGATGGCTGCAGCTAGCAGGTGCTTTATGCTGGTTAAGTCAGTTCAGCTCCACCTGCTGGGGCGTCTCCGGGGAACAGCACAGTGGGTCTGAGTGTCTGCTCCATCAGAGTGATTAGGTGGAGGATGAGGAGTAAGAATGGGCCTATGGAAGGTGTTTCTCCAGTGGTGGGCAATGAATTAAAGGACTTGTATCTGTACTGAGGTATACTACAGAGCAAACTGAGAGTCTGTGAGCAGGCATCTAAAATAGGCAGCAAATACATACATTGGTCCTATCTCTTTATGTGCCAAGTGTTTACTTTGTCATTCTGTTTAAAATGGTTTCAACTCACATGTTGTTGACAGAGGTTGATATCTAAATCCATGACACAAAAGGTTCCTTTCAAGAGTGGTTTTATGGGTTTTTTTACTTAACTACAGGATTAACTCAGTGAATCTTTACACAGTATAACAGAATCAGAACAGAGGGCAAAGAACACTTTGTCCCAGCCGGTAAGATGATCATCTGATGAGCAGTGCCTGATGTAATCAAACATAGGTGTTGTATATCTGATCAACTAACCCAGCCTACAACATCAATTGTAATAAATGCTGTCTTACTGCATTTAAATGTGACAGATCTCACAATTTGATTCTGGTCTTGAATATTATGAGAAGCTGCATTTTATAGTTCTACCACATTAACACTTCTCTTTGCGATGAAGCACACTCTTCAGATCCAGTTACTGATTAACCCTGCTGATATCCTGTGTGTTATTCTTGGGTTTAATTTGACCCACGACATTTTAACCACCAGAAAATGATTATAAATGCTGCCTGGATATCATAAGGCCCCAGCCCTTTATGTTTACATATATATGTCCCAATCCAATTACAAAAAGTCATGAAATATTATGCAAAAAAAATCTGTTAACTATTTATTTCAATATGTTAAATCTGTTACATCTGTGGGGGGGTTTTTAAGCACAATTCACACAGCAGAAACAGACAGGTTAATTGAACATCAGGAGACCCACAAAACAAACACTGCTGCTGCACAGAACTATTGCACATTACATATTGGTATGTTTGTATGACGTTTTCTGCATGTCAGATAGAGCTTATTAACCACCACATGTGCACATAAGAAAATATAAATGTACTCTTAAATGCAGATTTTGATGCAAGATTGTGTAATACTGCAAGACCCATTTTAGCAGACACTGTGCTAATTCCACAATAAATGCAGTAATTTTTGGGCTGTAATCTTGTAACAATATATGTATTACAAGTTATCGCTGCGAATTTATTTCGCCTGATCAACATTCAGATTTGCAGACACTGAATTATGACTTCATAAAGTTTTATGCCAGAAGTAACCCACTTTTGCTCTGTTTATTTACAGCAATGCACTGGACTTACAGGTGAGGATGAGATGTCCATCTTCCAGTGTTGTACTGTGAGGGCGGATAGAGAGATCTATACTCCCGGTGTCCAGGGTTCTCTGGTTAGTGGAGGAGTTGTAGGAGGATTCAGAGCGGCAGTGATCCCGCAGCCACGTGTAGTTAAAACGCATCGGCGTCCCATCATACTGGAGTTCTGGTGGTTTCACGTGCAAGTTTAGTAATACAGCAAATTGTAAACTGGGTTACATGAGGATATTAAACTCACCGAGACAGTCCTTGTGCAATTTAAAAGTTGGAGAAGTTGCAGCGCGGGTTTGGATCTGGTGTCTGAGCGCGGTCATCAGCTGAGCCTGTCCCAGCACGGCTCGCAGCTTCTTTGGTAACATTGTCAGCATCCCGACCACAACAGCAACTCCTGTGACTGATACTATATAATTACTCCAAATGCAACAATGTGATTTCCTGGAAAGTCGCGTGCAGTCGGTGTTTCTGTGTGTATGTCTGGGTGTGTGCGTCTCTGAAGCGTCTCACTATCACACAAGTCAGTGTTTAATGTCATAAAATGTCTTAGTTTGCCACAAAAGTCCGAGATTAATTATTAAACAGTCTATGGTGTCGGCGCCTCTGGTGATGTGGTGAGAAAATCTGGCTCATTTATTTACTAAACGCTGTACGACAGTGTTATTACACATGCGTAGTTCGCTTCCTTTTTTTTTCTTCTTTTCCTACGTCACTTGACCTCAGTACCCGGATGTACAAGCGTTGAGCTGAAATCCTTTGTTAATTTTTCTGGTTTGTTGAGGCAGTCCACTTTTCTGGTGTCGATCAACAGTTTTTTACAATCACTTCAACACTAACCTCAGAAGTTTTTGCTCAACTTTCAAAACTGTAGATACAACATTCATAATGGTGAACACTTGTAACACAGCCAACCCTTTGTTTAAAACCTTGCATTGTGTTTGAAAACACTTGAACTGTTTCAATAAGGTTTTTTTGTTGTTCTAAACAATAGAGGAAGTGGAATCATTGAACAAAATGTGAAATTTATGTTTGAAATACAGTAGTTTATTTGAAAAATGACAAAGAAAGTAGCCATACAATTTGTTTCAATTGTTTGCATGCAATTTTTAAAACAAGGCTCCTTTTGTCAAAATATTCTCACAATTATTCAAACACCACATTTAGTTTGCATAACTCCTATCAGGGGTGGGCAATCCTGGTCCTCAAGAGCCGCTATCCTGCATGTTTTAGTTGTGTCTCTCTTCCAACACACCTGATTCAAATGATCAGGCTTCTGCAGAGCTTGATGATGAGCTGATCATTTGAATCAGGTGTGTTGGAAGAGAGACACAACTAAAACATGCAGGATAGCGGCCCTCGAGGACCAGGATTGTCCACTCCTGTCCTAGATTGTTTGCAAAAAGACACACTTAAGTCAAAACATATACACATATTTATAAAAATGCTGTTAGTTTTCATCTCACTAACACAAAAATGATCAAACACTATCGCAGTCACACATGACTGTGATCAATACAAAACACATTTGTGTTTCCTCTTTTAGGAAATAGCATGTGCTAGACTTTTTTGTCAGACATTTTTATGTATGGGAATGATTTAGATAAAAAAGATACCCACAACATTCTTCATGATTACTGTGAGGTATACAGAGAAAGTACAAAAACACTATAAACTTACCAAGCACTGCACAACACTGATGCTACAGACTGAAAATATATATATATATATTTTTTTTTTTTTTTTTTTTTTTTTT
>OOFC01019099.1:0-11451 GCA_900323345.1 Pseudochromis fuscus
TTCCAACCAGCTCCTGAAGCAGGTGATTTTAATGATCAGCACCTCCAGCAGTTTGAGGAAAGGAGCTAATCAGTGAGATCAGCTGCTGGAGAGCCGGTTGGAAAGAAAACCTGCAGGGTCTCGGCCCTCCATGGCACGACTTTGACACCTGTGATCTAGATGAAGCTGCACTAAAGTGAATGTCAACAAAACAGTCAGATAAGTCAGTCAGTCAAACTTTATTAATAGAAAACAAACCAACGTTCAGACAACTCCGTTCACTCCCAAAACAAGCTAGTACATTCACAATACGGTACCGTACGTACCTGTAGCTCTTACCGGTATTTGTGCCGCCTTCGTTGAAAACAATGTATTTCCAACTCCATTTGTCACCAACAGCGAGGTTCAACAGGTAGTGTAGCTTTTTATCACGTAGTTATTGCATCACAAACATGGAGGGAACTTTTCCCTGATTCAGTAAACGCGTAAAAGAAACAGTCTGATACCGCTACGGTAAATCAAACGTTAGTGCAATCACAATATACGCTTCCTGACTACGGTAGCCATAATTAACCAGTATTGATCCACATATAAGGTGCATTGGATTATAAGGTGCACTGTTGGTTTTTGAGAAAATTAAAAGCTTTTAGGTGCAGCTTATAGTGCGGATAATACGGTACTTGTCCTTGCCTGGTACATAACCCCCCATTAAACAGTGAACAGTTGATTTTACTTTTCACTTGGTTGGTAAATTTTGTCACATTTGGACAGAGCCAGGAGACTAAATTAACTAATTTGTCTCAATTTCCCTGAGTTTCCTGTCTCTATGCTTAGCAGCTGGCTCAAGCCATGTACCATAGACAAAAGAGTATTATTGATCCTTCCAGGAAAGGTGAAGCACATTCCCCAAAATACTAAACTACACACAGCTCGTGTTAAACCAGCGATGAACCCTATCAGACCTTCATCCATGATTCTTCGACACTGCCTCACAGACCAGAGGCTGGGAGCTGGTTGAGCTCTTTAAATTACATACAGCAGAGAATCAAACCACTGTTGTGTGTTGCGCAGCTGGTGTTACTATTTCTGTGCATTGGAGTCACACAGCATTTGATTAAAAACCCACCATAATGGACCCGCTCAGTAGGGTCTGCAGACGACCTACTGTGAGGCAAGGAAAAAAAAAAAAAAAAAATCTCGAGCCTGACTCCTGAATACCGAGCCCATGTGCTGGATCAGCATTCCTGTCCGTTCACGACACGGTCATCTTTCCATCCAACACAAGTCTCCTTGATTCCTGGCAGAGGGAGCAAAACACAAACGGTCCATTGAAATAACCTTGTGGAAAAAAAAAATCTACATACCAGACATACTTTGTGTGTGTGTCATATCACTAAAGAATGTACAAGGGTGTTCACTTTACAGCCGATAGTGCTCTGCGTTTTAAGCCTTCTGGTCATTTTTGGGTCTGTCTGCTAAAGATTCAGTCGGGGGATCTCTAACTGCAGTGATTCTCAAATGTCTGCTCACACTCGAGACAAAAACATCAAATCATTCACTCTCTCCAGATGTACAGCTAAACTACATCTCGATTCTTCCCTTAAAACCTTAAATTTCTCTCATACTGTTTCACATTGAGATTCATTGTGTTAGAGTGACGTGCCTCCTCTGTCCCTGAGAGTAGATGTCCCATGGTAGTTTAGTGGTAGCAGCCTTACAACCTCCTCATGTCACCAGTAGGTAACACTGTAGCACTGCTGTAAATGGCACAATATTCTTGTTCCTCTATTCACAAGTGTGTATTTAGACAGAAAAATGTTAGCTACAGTCATGTGTAGGCTTCCCAGAAGTAATCCCATCCACTAGAGGTACAGTATCACCACCTGTATTATTACAGCTAAAGCTTACACATCCTAGACACACCTATCTATCCAAACATCATTTCCGTCTTCACATCCAAAACCATTTTTCTGCTTTACCCAATTCTCTTCTTGCATTTTTACCCTTATCGGTCCTCAAGAGTCCGGTGGGTTCACTTTCCAAGCAATGCTGCCTTTTGTCCATTTGATGAATGTCCAGTACTGCTCAGTACATTAAAACTTAGTGAATGAGTGGTCTAGTAGCAGTATGTCCTCACAGTTGACTCATAATTGGCTCTGGTTGTGATGTAAACCATTTAGAAACAAATAATGCATGTGCATACGAAGCTATGAAGGCATCTGAATGTACATTTGCACATGTTGTCTGTCTCAGTAGCTGTCGGTGCTTTTGCATTTTGTCAGCAGTTGACTGTTCTCTGTCTAGTACTCTGTTTAGCACTGTGTGTGTGTGTGTGTGTGTCCAGTGTTCACCGTTGAGTGTCCTGTTGTGTACAGCATGTATTTTTTGCTCTATAGGTTTGTATCTTATCAACCCTCCTTGTGTGTGTGTGTTTTTTTTGTGTGTGTGTGTGCGTGTGTGTAGGCCGGTATTGCAGGAGCGCCTGCTCGTGCCGTATCAGCTGTAAAGAACATGAACCTCCCGGAAATGCCCAGAAACATCAACATTGGTGACATCAGCATAAAAGTGCCAAATTTACCCTCCTTCAAATAGTGGCAGCGAGATCCTGAGCCTGCAGATGTCAGCCAATGTTTACCGTGATGCAATCTGTTTACCAAAACCTCAAATTAACTTTTATCAAAACTATACATCTTGAAAGGTACTGTGTGATTTGACACTCCCTCTTCTGGTGTTATTGCTTTGTTTTTCCTGTTAAAGATGGTTTTTGTGTTTGTTTGTTTTTTTGTGTGATTGAAGGAAAAATGAAGTATTTATTTATCTATCAGTGGTACATTCCTTCTGCCTCGCTGGAGGTTGGCTCGTTCAGCTCCTCCAGTACAGATCTGTGTCAGTTTGTAACTGAAATCATTTCACTTACTGAAGCGTTTACTCAAGAGAGAAAGCATCGCAGGTCGGGGAGTTTTGGAGCAGTCAGACTGGTTTGGTTATTCCAGACGAGGAAATCAATCAGCGGAGAAAAGTAAATGAAACGTTTTCAGATCCCAAACTGGAACAGGTCTGCTGCAGTATTGAAAGTCTTACATTACAGAATATTATTATATTGCAGTCATGCTGTGACAGTTTTTTTTCTTTTCTTATTTCAATGCAAAATATTTTTAAATGATTTATCATGTCTTATCAAATATTTCTCTTAATTTTTGTCTGTGCATGATTTTTTTTCTTCTTTTTCAACATAATAAACTGTCGAAACTCAACCTTTATGTTTTGTGTGCTTCTTCTATTCTAATGGTGTCAGTATGTATTCAATGAAGTGTGTTTAACAAAATGAAACAGGTGCAGCTTATTTATACAACTCCACTTCCAAAAGGTTGGGACACTGTGTAAAATGTCAATACAAACAGATTTTGATGTTTTGCAAATCATTTAAACTTCATATACAATTGAAAATAGTACAATGACAACATACTAAATGTTGAAACAGAAAAATTTGTTTTATGAAAATGTGATCATTTTAAATTTGATGCCTGCAACATGTTTCCAAACAGTTTGGACAGGGAGTTTTGAATGTGAAATATTGTCCCATTCTTGCCCAACTTAACAGTTCAGGATCTCATTTGTCATGTTTTGGTTTCACAATGTGCCCAGTGTTATAAACGGGTGACAGGTCAGGACTGCAGGCAGGCCAGTGTAGCACCTGGACTCTGCTACTACATGACCCAACTTCTGTAACATGTGCAGAGTACGGTTTGGCACTGTCTTGTTGAGATATGCAAAGTCTTCCCTGATAAAAGGCATCAGTCTGGATGTCAGCATGCATTTTGAACTCTGTACAAGTGGGGCGGTCCCTCTCTTCTTTAGAGCATCTATTTCCACAAAGAATGTCATATTTTGATTGGTCAGCCCACAGGACAGTTTTCCACTGAGTGTGTTGAGAGTACAGCAAATACATATAATTTATATATAATGTAAATTATATTAATGTACTAATATTTACAGTGCATGGTAAAATAAACTTCAAATGGAGACTAAACTGCAGCAGGGAATAAATTCTGCTGCTGTTGAGTGAAAAATATGACCGTCGAAAACAGGGCCACTATCCTGCATGTTTTAGATGTGTCCCTCTCCCAACACACCTGACTCAAATGATCAGGATCGTTATCAGGCTTCTGCACAGCTTGATGATGAGCTGATGATTTGAATCAGGTGTGTTTGAAGAGGGAAACCTCTAAAATATGCAGGAGAGGAGCTCTCGAGGACCAGAGTTGGAGAACCCTGGTCTGAAACCACTGACAGATGTATTGATGTTTGCTGGGTGACAGACTCTGTAGGATCCTCACTGATCAAACCTTTCTGAGGAGGGAGTCAGACTAAATCTTTAATGATCATTTCTGTGTGATTAAAAAAGCAGTGTTATTTATGTCTGTGAGTTCTAAGAATAAAACGGAAAATGCAACTCTTGACACAGTAAACATCAGAATATTAATAAGCAAAATATATCATCCATCCATCAATCCATCATTTTGAACTTCCAGTGGCAACTTCTTGTCTGCCACAAAAATCTGTATTTAACTGCAAACTATTCCCTTCCCTGTTTCCTGGTCATCAAACGGGGCAGTGGTGCCGGTAAGCAGAGCATCTTTATCTTTAGCGCTATCCTTTATGCATGACCTTATTTTTGATCCTTATTTTCTTAAAGACAGACATTGGATTATACTGCTTTAAGTCCTGTATTTTTTCTCAATGTATGTGTGTTTGCCCCCTTTATGTTGTAAGTGCAGTTTCTTAAGTTTGAAAAATAAAGTATACTGGATGATACACTCTTACCAGCACCCACCTTCCTTACTGTACCCACTCCTTGACAACAACTGTAGACTTTGCCCATAATTCAAAGGTTTATTATTGATTAAGATTAAGTAATAATGTCCTGAGGGATTTTGTTACAGAAGGTTTACTTTTGGTATATATCTTTTTTGAGTCTTTCCAAAATGCAGTGGAAGAGTGGCAGTGACTAAATGCACATCCTTAAAATGAGATTTAATATTTCAATCAATACCTTTTTGAAAATTCTTGTCTAAATTAACTGTAAAATTGTTGTGGTACTCGTCCAAAACCTAAAATAAAATTATAACATGCAGTTACAGTGGCTAAAAAATAAACGTTTAATTTTTTTGGCCACAGAATGCAAAATGAATTTCCTTTATTTTGTCCGCAGCCGGCTGCCGTAACGTTGCACTTTACTGCGCATCTACGACTGCGCATTATCGCGCAGCTTTGATTGTCACGTGAGTCGTCTTGTGACACCCGGAAGCAGGAATGAAAACAGTGTGAGGATGCTGCTGCCGCTGTGACACTCATCTTCATCATTCACCTGCAGAAAGAAACACAACCATGACTTCTATAATAAAAGAAACACAAAGGTGGGCGGCCCTGTTTTTAAAATGTCAAAATTAGAGGAAAATGATTCTTTCAGTAGCTAACGATGAGCTACCTGTAGCACTCAGAGGTATCCTGAAAGTTAGCGATACTCTGATTTGGTGCATAAACAGACATCTGCTAAAATTAGCTTTGGGAGGATTTATGTTCGTGATGCCATCATTAAGCTGGGTCTATACTTGAGATTTAATATAGTTCATGTAAAGTGATTTCTTCCAGTTTCTTCCACACAAAATATTGTATTGTATAAGCGAGTGCTTAAACGTAAAGATTGATTGTTTATGTGCATGATCCTTTTTCAAAATGCAGTAGATTTGATGCAAGACAGTCAAACTACTACTATACTACTACTACTACTACTACTAATATAACCCATGTCATGCACTGACTAGTGTAGCAATGTCATGTTTGGCCATTTGAGTGAATAAGCCTCTAATGTACACATTGTAGGAATCACAATATCATGTCATCGTGATAAGGAGGATCAAGAAAAAATGTATATTTGCATAGTTTAATACAGAAGTCAGATGTAAAATCAGTTATGTGAGATGTGGTCTTTAGGACTGATCATTTTGACACGTCATCGTAAATACACCGGTGTTTGTAGTGTGACTACTTGTTTCCTTTTATCAGAGTATATAAACCATGTATGCACAGAGAAGTGTACATTGTGAAGAATGCATACAGGTTGTTTACTTGACAGTAGTTATTGTGTCTCTGTGTGTGCAGTAGATTAGGTTATGTGCTCAGTTAATTTGCTCATCGCCCAATATAGTCTGTTATGCTTCACAGTTGAAATGATTTTATTTACCCCGTGGAATCTATTGCATTGCAAATGAAACAGTGTTGTCACTGCTGTATGTTTTTGGCTTGTTTGTTGTCAATGTATAGAGATGCCTTTGAAATTCACTGACAGTCGGAGAGACGTACCTTTCATGTCACCATACTTGAGCAATAAACTCTCATTCTGTTTCTTAACTACAAGATCTGAACTCTTTCTACATCACTGTCATTAACACTCACGACTCTTCTTTCCACACAGCATAAAAGAAGCAGTGACTTTCATCAATGCGATTGATGTGAACAAGTTCTCCAGGCTGATCTCCCGCATCATACAAAAGCTCCATTTGAAGGTACAGACACTGCACAGTGTTTTCTGTGCCAAAGACAAGAGGCTTTGCAGCAAAGCTGTGGTGCCGGAGAAAGCAGTGCATGCATAATGACTCACTGGAGCATCAGTCAGACTCGGCTCTAATGAATGCACACACCGGCCAGGCCCTGTTGATCTGTCTGGTTTCTCACAAGATTTAGCTGGCTGTCAAGCTGAGTCTTTTATTGTAAAGAGAACTGGGTTATTGTTGAAGTATTAGTTTAACCTGTGCTGCACTGATAAGCTCAAATGTCTGCTATTAAAAAGTTCTGTTAACACTGGATAGATTGATTTACTTGATTATATTTTATTCTGCATTTTTTATTGTATGTAAAGCATGTAGCTTGTTTCATGAATAGTGTGCATGTTTTTAATCATTTAGTGGAAAAAATGCTAATAATTGCCCATCATAAGTTAGCATCCTGTTGTATTATTTAAATAAAGACTAGAGGCTTAAGCTTGGCAGTAACTACTGTTACTGTACTAAATTAAATTTAATGATCAATAAAATGACAGCTTCAGTACGAGTGACCCTGCTTTACTGTAGGGTTGTATCAAAGTGAGAAAATCACTATTCATTAAGAGTATCACGAGGTGCTTCTAAATACACATACTAAAATACTAAAATCTATTGTTGTTGTAAAAATGTTCAGGTTAAAATGTTTTTAAGTGGTTCCCTGCACTCTGTGCCCTGACACCCACGTTACTAAATGCTGAAAAGCTTTTGATGGTTGAGCAGAACTCATCTTTTTATTTATTTATTTTTCAATTCTCACAATCACATTCAAGGATAATTTTCCATAAACTCAGTGAAATATTTATTCTTCACAGGGGGAGCGAACATTCAGTGAAGAAGAGGAGCAAAAACTCCAGGGAGCTCTGTCATTGGATAAACATGCACTCAATCTAGTCCTAGAAACCTCGGCCTTCATCCTAGAGCAGGTTGGTGCTCATCTGACATCCTGTGTTACATAATTAGGATTGTACTTGATGTTTTTTTTTAGAAATCATAATACGACTGAAATTGCTCGGTATTTGTTTTCTTGTTTCCTCTGTAATGATGAGACCAAGGAAGGAAAATGTTTTACATAAACATTCGGCTTTAGATATGGAGAAAAAAATAGAACAATATCGATGTCGTTGTTGTTGTTGTTTCAGTGCAGCCAGAGAAATGTGTCCTCTGTAAATTTACTGGAGCTCTGTACTGGGGTTGTTTACATTTTACAGCAGCATTTAAATCAACAAAACATTAGAGAAAATGTAGTGACGATGCTATTGAGAGTGTATAGTTTTTCTTGCGGTGCACATGACAATTTACAACAGCTGAGCATCTACACTCTGATGAAATAGATTAAAATATTGGTGCAGTGGCTTTAGCCTTTGAATTGTGAGCTTCCTTCTCCAGATGGGGTCACTGTTGTGTTGTGAGTGGTTATATTTACAAGTGAGTGCTGGATTAGATGGGGAGCACTGACACTTTAGATGCACCTGCACCAGTTTTTGTTGTAATGATTCTTTCTTTTCCTCTCCTCTCCTAGGCAATGTATCATAATGTAAAGCCAGCATCTCTGCAACAACAGCTGGAGGTGGTTCATCTAAACCCAGACAAGGCTGAGGTGTTTTCTCAAGCCTGGGCCACCGCTGGACCCGAGCTGGTGGAGAAGCTAAAGAGGAATATCTTTGCCCCTAAGAAGGTAAGGCTAATAAACCCTCCCTCTTACCCTCAGATGACTCTGTTTTGTTATTTTTTAACCTAAACCTGACCCTGTGTCCTCCTCACGATGAAAACACTTCAGGACACATTATCGTCTCTACATTGAGAATCAGCCTTGAACTGTTTAAATCAAGACTGACCTGCTTTTGTGTGAATTCTTTCCCTCCGTTTGTGTTACAAAGAGCTCCCACTAGTTGTCACATTAATTTTTAAACGTGTTTCTGTCTATTACTTTATTAAAGAGCGTCACTTCAAACAGCATTTCAAGGGAATTGAGATCTAACACAGAATAAATATGCAGCATGTATGTATCAGTCACATTATGCTGGAGATGCTGCTGCTGTCACACGTTCAGACGTCTCACCTGCCTCTTTCCCACAACTTATTTCTCTCTCTCCCCTGATGAATGTGTGAACAATCTGCTGCTGTTTTGATGTTTAGCAAAACAATTTAACTAAGGAGGGTTTTACATTTACTCATTTGAGTGAAAAAACGGTCTGTTTTTCAGGATTTATACTTTTAAGAAACCAGAAACTTTACTAATCACCATCTTGTCATTTCTTCCTCATGTTCACTAAATATCGTAGGTCATAAAACTCTTGCTCATTATCTAACGGTGAGTAAACCAGGGGCGGACTATGAAGATTATTGGTTAATTCATTCGTTGGCCACCAAAGAATTAATTGCCAATTATTTTGATAATCAAGTGTGTCATCACCAAGTATTTACCAAGTGTTTGCTTGTTAAAGCTTCTGAAATGTGAAGGTTTGGTGTTTGTTTTAGTCTGAGATGACATCATGTCAGTAAACTGAATGTTGTTGGAGGTCAGACTGTTCATTGTGCAAAAACATTGGAAGACATTATTTTCAACAATGGACAACAGTAATTGACATTTTCTACTTCATTCTTGAATTTTAAACAGAAAAATGAGAAATTAATTAACAGATTAATCAAATGAAAAACAGTTTAAAAATTCAGCCCAATATGAGAAAATCTATCAGTATTCTGCTGGTATATTTGTAACTTCAAGTTCATTAATCAAAAATCATTTGTTTTCTGAAATCTTATCATCACATATGAGGACAGTTTATCCTCATGTCGGTCCAGTTGTTCCTGTTATTGTTTCATCACCTGCAGTCAACAGTGATGATGTGTTTTATTTAACCAGTGAACTTCCACCTGGATTTTACAACAACCAAAAATGAAAATAAATACTTAGGATTAATTGATGTTTCTCTTCACATTCAGCAGCTGGTAAAGAACTGGAGGTTTAATTTGGGATTTTATTTTAGAGTCAAGGCCTACTTTTCCTTTCAGGCCAAACAGAGACTTGTTGCTGCTACTTTTCTGTCAGGTCTGAACTGCGGTGACATCCTGTGTATGAATGCATCCTTGCACAGCTTACATACACTGGACACTGTGTACCAGGGAGCACCAATTTTAAACCTCTCACTCTCCACTTTACTCTGCATGCTTTGGTTGGGTGGACTGCTTTGTCATCTCCTAGACTGCTTCCACCGTACCTGCAGTGTCACATCCACCATAAAAGAAGAAACCACGGTCTTTGTTCACAGGATTTTTTTTTCTTTTAATCATCAGTAAAGCTCGAACTGAACTGTGAAAAGAGGCTTTTAAATTTGCAGCGCCACCATCTTGGAGCCAGCTGCAAAACAGCCTGAATCTGAAAGATTGAATTTAAAGACATTTGAAAGTACTTGCAGCTGCTATGACAGACCTCTGTTCCCAGCCAGGCAGATGTTTTAAATATTAATGTTTTAAACTGTCTGTAAGCTTTTCATGCACACGGTCTTATTTATCTGTTCTAACTGAACTGTTACAAGTCATTTGTGTGTGTTTTGAATATCATTTGAATAGTCTGAGCTGCTGCCTGTCTGGACCAGGACACTCCTGCTAAACAGATTTACCTTCCTGGGAAGTAGAGGTTAAAAAATTAACAAAAATGCCTCAGTTTTGATAAATAGACTGTAGTATTTGTTTTTGAGATGAGTCATTTACTTGATTTATGTATTCATTTTTATTCATTGAATAATTTATTTGTCACAGATTAATTCGGATGTACTCAAAGCAAACTAAGTGTCATCACAGAGATGTAATGTTTATTCATGCTAATTTGGATGTTGTTCCAGTCGTGAATAATGCGGCCGAGTCCTTCCCCACCTCACACCTGTCCTCTGATGTTGCGGGAGCATCCAGACCCAATAAGTCACACATGGTTTATTATTATGGCCTCTCTCTCTGCATCATAAAACACTTAAGTGCCCTGCCTTGACTCAGTGCTGCTAATCTATCACAGTGCCACCACTGACTGATGAAGTATCTCTCAGTAAATCAGAGAGGCAGGCGGGAGCTCAGGAGGCTGTTGAGGAGACACGAGAAGGTTTTTGTAAAGCTGGAGCATCACACAGTCCTTTTCCACACGTGGATTTATTGGAGAACGCTTTGGACGAGACAATGATTTTCTGACTAACTTAAACTTAACTAGTGTTTTATAGTAGTACATCTTTATCAGGGGGATGATAACTATATTCATAACAGTGGTACTTGTAATAATGTTGGTTGTAGAACAAGCCATTAATAACTCGTGTACACTCTTTATGTCAGCGAAAAAAACAGCTTGTGATTCTTGTAATAGGTTTAAAACATTTCATAGATTAGACTGTTCATCTAAGTAAATATGTCAGTAAACAATGTTAGTTACTTAACTCTATTGATCTGCAACTGTTGTGATTAAAACCTTCATTGTTTGAATATTTTCAAGTAAAAATGTAATGTGTAAATGTAAATGTAAAGATGTGAGGATTTTCCACTTTTCTTGGTATTACATTACAGTGTGGATTATTTTTGCAGTGATTAGTCACCTCAAAAGAAGGTTTGAATCTCGGCTGGGGCCTTTCGGTCTGGAGTTTGCTGGGTGGTTTTGTCCAGTCTTGTTAGGTCAAGTGATTACCGTATTTTCTGGACTATAAGCCGCTACTTTTTTCCGACGCTTTCAACTTAAACACTTGTGTTTCTCATGTATCTGCGGCTCGAAGCTCGTTAGCTTTTTACAAGCTAGCAAGCTCTGTGCCGCCGATACATTTAGCCTCATCACATCAGACCCATTCAGAGTGGACCACATGAAACTGTTTGAATAAATTCAATAGCGACTTATAGA
>OOFC01019100.1:0-13102 GCA_900323345.1 Pseudochromis fuscus
GCCCTCCTTGATCTCCTGCAGCCTCTGCCGGGTGTTGCCCACATACGGGGCGGCTGGGAAAGTCTTGGGCCTCATGGCCTCAGTGCCCAGGGCAGGCACCTACTCTAAAAATGAAACACACACTCACACACACACACAAACTGGCACCGGCTCCCGTGCACCCTCCAAAAGATTCCCTTCAAGCTGGCTGACCTAAATAGATAAAGAGCCTCCAGGAGAACAGATTTGGGAGTCCTCCTCTACGTCCCTTATTTGTTGGTGTCTCTCTTTGTGTTTCTGATCCCTGCAGATGCTGGTGGGGTGGATGAAGGTGAGGCGGGATACTACAGGCGATCCATGGTGTGACTTTCAAGGCTCAGGTTCCAGCTTATTCCAAGAAATGCAGCCGGTCACGAGGGCACCGCGGAGCCAAACCATGATGATGCCAAACTGCGCCTGTGGAGGAAGGAATGGAGTCAGAGCATGCAGACTGCGGTCATAGACAGTGTTTCTGTTTTTCTTATTTTCTAAAATTAAAGCAGAGGAGACCCCGCAAAAGGTCAAAAACCCTCAGACACGGCGCTGTAATGTAAAGGAGTGAAATTACAACATGACACCAGTTTAAGACTAATATTACCTGAAAGTCTGGGAGTCAGATTCAGTATCGGTGGCGCGAAAGCCTTTGCACATACCTTATGCATAATTCAGGAATGCTAGAGGTCATTAAACACCACCTGCCCCCCTCTGCGCCCCATCAATGCATAGCTGCGGTTGCACAAGTCCACCCCTGTCGCTGCATACTTCTGGAACGTGGTCATCGGTAAACACCCTTCACCGAGCGCTGAGCTCCGGCGGCGTGGGGTCAAAACAAGTCAGCGGCCCTCCCCGTGTCAGCCCCCCCGCCTGCGATGCTCCCCTGTGATCAGACATTTAACACCACCTGACAGCCTTATCTCGACGAGCATACTCCTCATTCTGCCGGAGCAGCGTTACTCCTCCGGGGCAGACGGGATGACATGTGGGATAAATGCACATGTTCCTGTCGGGAGCCTCACGTGAGGAGTCGGGGAGGCAAACTCTTACATCTGGGGCGACACCATGAGATATGAGATGGTAAGGAGATTTATTCCAGTGTGAAGAAAGGAAGAGCAGAAGACGGGGAGTAAGCTGGCGGTGAATCCAAAGCTGATGGTGGTGCGAATGTTTTCACTTTGTTTCTCAGGAGTTTATCATTTTCACAGTTTAAAAAACAATAAAGATTTAGTGTTTTCACAAAAATGTCTCTGATAAAGAATTAAGACCATCCTGGCACATTGAAACCTCCTGTGACTCTATTATCTTCAAGGTAGCAGGTAAATGTTAACATGTGCTTGACAGGTTTAATGTTTGCTAACAAGGACTAAGAAAGCAAAGTAGAGATGTTTTTTGAAAGGACACAGAAAATGTTTAATTTATGGAGCTTGATGATGAACCATGGACTGTATATAGAAGCAACTGGGTCTCAAAAATTAGGACATTGAAAGGTGCAGTACCTCTGACGGCCACTAGAAGCTCGCTCCAAAAAACATCTGCCTCCAACTGACTCATTTTCAATCCGGAAATTCTCAGTCAACACATTATTTCCACAATTCATTCTGATGTCATTGTGTATGAATTCAAGTTTCATTGGGTAGCATCTTCGAGCCCTCCCTCCTCCTTTCATATCCAAATATGGTCACTTCTGACTCCAAAAAACCAACATGGCGACGTTCAAATGCCAAACCCCTGGCTTCACTCCATGTACAGTCTGTGGTTGTTATATAAAGCTGAACATTGTGATGATATTAAACAAACATAAGATGTATATGTAACAAGCTCCTCTTTCAGTTGTATTTATGAGCTAAATTACCGTATTTTCCAGACTATAAGCCGCTACTTTTTTCTGACGCTTTGAACTTAAACACCGGTGTTTCTCATGTATCGGCGGCACGAAGCTCGTTGGGTTTTTACAAGCTAGCAAGCTCCGTGCCGCCGATACATTTAGCCTCGTCACATCAGACCCGGTCAGAGTGGACCACATGAAACAGCTTATAGACAGGTGTGCTCAATAGTCTGGAAAATACGGTAAATATTAAGAGCTAATGAGCTTAAATGACAAATCAAACCCAGAGGATTGAGAGGGAAGGAATATTTCATTTTTTCCTTTCGTTTTTACTTTGCTTTTGTTGCACTTGTGTGTTTTTGCTCGAGAGTATTTTCTTTGGATTGCACTTAAAGTCTTTCCTGTCCAACCGAGCACCTCACAAGCTTCAAATATGTTTACCAGAGATTCCTCCTTGGCTGGCAGGTGATGTCGAGTCTCCAAATACCAATCTGGTTTCTTACCAGCAAGAAAAAAAACCTGGATACATTTCCTTGCTGGCAGGTTTGGACACGGCTGCGGTTTTAAAGTCTTGTCTGCTATTCCAACCATTTTGTTAGGCAATCATCCTTTAATTGATCTGGTTTGATTTCAAGAAGTGGTTGGCAGGTCGACGGCTGAAAGAATTTCACCTCACACGTGAAAACAACTGATGAGTCGAAGGCATTTCCTCCAACAGATTAAAACCAAAACACTTCACGTGCTCGCCCTACGCCCAAATACCACAGGCTTCATCAGAGGGGCTGCGATCAATCATTTCTACAGTTCATGTGGAGTCGGTTTAACTTCGTGTGACTCGACTGTACGGTGTAAAAAACCGGAGGAATTATTAAAAACCTCTGTGCTGGGATCTGTGTGTTAGCATATGCTGAAACAATATTATATCAGAGCTAAATAAGGTGTTTGTGTATTTTAAAAAGTGCTAAATTTAAAAATATTTCATAACTCAAATCACAGTTACAGAGAGTCACTTGGTGAGTAATAATCAAACTAAATTACTGAGAAGATGCATTTTAATTCATATAAACAATGTGAAAATGTCGTATTTACTGAGATTTAATGCTAAATAACTTCTTCATACTCTTGTATTGTCACCACAGAAACAACAGCAGCATTGAGTTGCTCCAGCTGGGAGCTAGTAAACATAATTTGGCACCAAATATGGTCTTTTTATCTGATATCTGCGGTGAATGTGGCTTCATGACCTCGTCACAAATGTGATTCCAGCTTTGAGAAATGTATAGAGTTATTTCTGGTGTCCATACAACTAAAGGACAGTCAGTGTTTCAATGTAAGGAAACGCTTTATCAAGTAAAACATTCATCAGTTTAATTTTAGTTGGATTTGACAACTTATGCACAGACTGTAGAAAAGAGGTTGATGCAGAGGTGGAAAAAAGTGCAATACCACTGGTCGCCACTAGATGCTGGCTCCAATGTATTTCCATTAAAAAAAAGATATCAGCATTTTCAATTATTACAGACTAAAAAGTCAACTCCTCTTCTCAGTGATCTGGAGTCCATCTGAAAATCATTTATCAATAAGTAGATATGAGTCTGAGAGAAGGGGAGGAGTTAGGGGCGTGGTTAGTTTGACAACTCATCCACATTGGATGAGAGCGATCTTGGGTTCAAGGGTCAGACCACAGACTGTATAAAAATGAACAAGGATACGTCAAGCATTGGTTTGTGGACTCGACTTTGGTACCTGAACGTCGCCATGTTGGTTGTTTGGAGCCAGAAGTGACCATATTTGGATATAACCGGAGGAGGGAGGAGGCGGGTTTGACCCTTGAACCTGAGGACACTGTGCAATGTGTATGAGGCTCAAGTTCAGATCTGTTCTCACAGGAGACCAAACTAACCCCGCCCCTAACTCCTCCCCTTCTCAGCCTAATATCTCTTTAATGATGAAAGGATTTTCAGATGGACCACTGAGAAGAAGAGTAGCTAATGACATCAGAATGACTTGTGGAAAAAAATCAGTATTTCATGATTGAACTGAAATCCTCCCTCCTCCTTTAATATCCAAATAACAACCAAAAACCAACATGGCGATGCTCAAACACCAAACTCCTGACTCCACGTTAGCTTCATCCACTCTGCACACAGTCTGTGGATGGACAGCTCGGACTGATTTTGATTTTATGTAACCCCGAACAGTGGAAACATGGTAGTTGACCATAAACGCCAGGAGCTACTACCCAGCAGACACCGGGGGAAGAAGCAGCCAAACAAAAAACAGCTCTTGTACAACACCCTCCTCTCCGGCAGCCTCCATCCCTTTGGGCCATTTCTAAGAAGCACACAGCCCTCACTGTTTGTACAGATACAACTTTGTCTCACAAAAAAATAGTTTTTTTCCTTCTGTATACTTCTGGGTGGCAGGGTAATGTGAGGCAAAGGGAGCCGAGCTGCATAAATGCTGTTGCCCCATCTCCGGGATCTCTTGCCTCCATTCCTGTGATGCTTTAGGCGCCGTGTCCGAGCAATGAGCATTCCATTCCACAAGTAACTACAAGTAAAATACCACGGCTGAATCATGGGACCGTCTCCGCTGACCAAAATAAACCAAAAAACAAGATATATGGCCGATCTGTCTGGAAAGTGTCTGTCTCAGTTTGACAACGCCTCTTAAAAATCTTTATTTTTATAAGATGATATATGGAAATAGGCTGTAGGAGGGAGCTGGGGCTGGTCCAAGCACAAACATACAACATATACACTAATTTTTACCAAGTGTTAGCGCGACTTTCTCTGAATCTAAACTCAACCTGAAACCTGGCAGAAACTTTCATTTTCCCATAAAAAAATCTCCACTTCACGCTACAAAAATGCACAGAAGAAACATCTGTCATTTATTTTTGACAATGACTAACACAATTTCACTGTTACTGAGTCAGTAATAATTCGACTGGCTTTGCAATTTTTTCCAAACACAGTGATGTTGTAGAATTTAGCATAAGACGAAGAATATTATCTGAAATCAGTACGAAGGCAAAGCTAATGTGACATCACCGCAGTTGCATTTTGAAGCCAGGAGGTTGGTGTTTGAACGTGGCCATGATGGTGTTTTGGATCCAGAAGTGACCATATTTGGATATGAAAGGAGGCGGGTCTGACCCTTGAACCTGTGCATGCTACCCAATGAAAATAAGCCTCCAAAACACCTGTAAATCATTGGAGATCAGACCTGTCAATCAAACTGTGCTACTGAGTTGACTTTACCTAATGATGTAAGAATGACTTGTGGGAATAATTTATGTCCTGAGTATTTCAGGATTTAACTGAATAGTGGCCATCAGGGGTATTGCACCTTTTTGCATTTCCACATTTTTTAAACCCAGTTGCTTTGGGTTTCTTTATACAGTCTTTAATCGTGACTCCATGAAAACATATTTGGCTATAAATGCATAAAATAATCCCTTTTAAACCACAAAAACAACGTGTGTTATTGTGCATCTCCAAAAAGACAATAACAGCTGTTCTGAAATAAGTTCGGGAGGAAATAAGCTCAGAAACATGAGCAGTTTGCAGATAAATAATAAAGTCAGACGTGCAATAAATCTGAGATATCGCTGGTGTAACTGGGAGTTTATGAAGGGAAGAACAAAACTTCCTAAAAGTTGGTGGAGCCAACAACTGTTTCATAGACATCCTCGGCTAATTGATCTTCGAAGACACATCACATGTGTACGAGCAGGGACGATGGTGTAATGCACTGGTGGAGAAAATACACTTTGTTCTCCAGATACACATCAAATGAACCCCGGCCTGTCACCAAGCTTCTTTACTATCAAATACACGACACTGTTAAAACAGCCACAAGCCATTCAACATCTGCCAGCATCTGTTTGTAGTCGTTGCTGTGGTTCATCCCTGACAGATACCTCGAAATAAAAAAGTCTGTGACAACACTATTGCATCACCACAGTCTGAGCGTTACAAGCCTAAAATGTGGTGCACGGATAAAACCTCACCATGGTCTCCAGCTCAGGCCCTGCGCACCTGGACCTGATGTGAACAACTCAACACTCAGGATGTCAGACTGAAAGAGAGAGTGATTGTGTGTTTGAGCTTAGTAGTAGTAGGAGTGGAGGAGGCGCACCTGAATGCAACACATGGTTGCATCACTGCCAAACTATGCAGGGCCTTTGTAGGCTGGGAATGGAGAGGAAAACAGGAAAAATCAAAACAAATGACCCCTCAGATCCCACAGGAGACATTTCACAGGCTGGTTTCATCCACACTGGTACTGAGTTATTACAGAGTTCTGCTGACGAACTTCAATTAAACATTAGAATGAAAGGAGGATGTTTTTATATACAAAACATTGGAGTCCTCAAATGTTAATGTTTTAGACACAAAGGGATCTTTAAATGTGTAGAAATGATAACTTATGGAGGCTGTTTGGGGTCTATAGAGGTCCTCAAGTTGGGGTCTTGTCTTTAAGAGAGCAACATAATACTGTCCACACTTTATTTTTAGTCACAAAAGAAGCTTAAAATATGATTTATTACACTTTTTGGTTCCCATAGAGCTCACTAAGTTGGGGTTCTCTATTCAAACATAACTCTAAAGTATTGAGAAAGCAACATAATGCTGTTGTATGTTCCTAACTATATATTTTTGGCAAAAAATATAGGCTTGAACATGATTTATTACACATTATGGAGTCTTTTTGGGGCCCATAGAGCTTCCTGAGTCAGGGTCCTCTAATTTAACATGAATCTAAAGTATTGAGAAAGCAACACAATGTCTCTAACTTTGTTTTTTAGAATAAAAATGGCTTTAAATATGATTTATTACACATTATGGAGACTGTTGGGGCCCACAGAGGCCCCTAAATTAGGATCCTCTATTTGACAGAGCAACATCATACTGTTGCATGTTCCCAACTTTACTTTTTAGACGCAGAGGCAGCTTTAAATGTTGAGTTATTACACATTATGGAGGCTGTTTGGGGGCCCCAGGTCCCTATGTTGGGGTCCCCGCTAGAAAAAAACTGCAATACCTTAACACTCACGCCAAGAGATAATGTATAAAACAGACTATTCAACACCCACATCCCAGCCATCAGCTCCAAAATGGTGCCTGTGTAGTTTACAGTTTTAGTTTTAAAGCTCTGTGGCCTTCTCACAACTGTACCTCAGGCTGGAGCCACACATTCCTATGCAGGGGAGGGGGGACATGGAAGTCCTGTAGTCCTGTCCACCCCACCACAGAGGGGGGACACCATTTAGTTTTATTTAATACTCATTTAAACACACATGATACTTTTTCCCCCTCAGCAACAAGTCGTGGAAATCAGTTCCTCCACCACCTCCACCACTCCCCTCACCAAAAAAGTAACTCTCCACTTACCATGTGATAGAAGAGGCAAAGAATAACTACAGGATTGGGGAGTAAATCCACGGAAACTTCTTTTTAAAAGTCCGTTTCTCGTCCGTGGACTGCGCGGAGGAGCCTCAGCGGAGACGGAGCCTCAGTGGAGACGGAGCAGCGGAGTAAATATGATGAAATGAGCCTCCATTTTCTCCGCAGACTCCAGGCAGGATCAAAAATGCAGCACAAAGTTGGACACTCGCTGCATTGTTAACATTCCTCAGGTCACGTGACGGACCGACGCACGTCAGCAGCGAGCCGAAGATCGTCTATTACAAACACGAGTCACTCGGGAGAGGAGTTGTAGTTTTAGTTTGTTTTTTAGTTTAGTTTAGTTTTGCTTTTTGAATAGTTAGAATCCAAGACAACATATTTACAATGTTATTTTGACTATTCTAATTAATGACATATGCAAATAATTTCTCGCGAGTCACATTTTAAGTCCGTTTTTGTGCATACAGTAACTCATTTAAATTGGTATTTACACAGAGTATTTCTTATTTGTTGTTCTGCATGTTTTAGTCACACTATTTATCTGTTACTCGTGGTATTCTATGCTACTCTATATTTATTTTATAGGTCACTATCAGCAGTTTCCGTAGTGTAGTGGTTATCACGTTCGCCTCACACGCGAAAGGTCCCCGGTTCGAAACCGGGCGGAAACATCTGTTTTGGGGCGGCAGTGGCTCAGTGGGTTGAAACCGGAGGGTGTACAGTAAAATGAGCTTTCTTTGAAAAATCCAGTATTAACCGTAATTAAATCCAGTGCTCTAGATGTAAGTTTTCCAAATATTGTATATATTTATTTTTGGCTCAGTTACATTTATTTATTATTTTAATGTTTTATACAGCCATGGGCTGAAATATTTCCAAAAACAGGAATTTTTTCTTTTTCATTTTTGTGTAATTTGTATTTTTCTGTCTTCTTTCTAGAGTTTATATCTTTTTGTAAAAAGCAGACTCAAGAAGCAACGTGCACAAATTCTAATGTATTTTTACTATAAATGCAAATAGAAATAAAGATCTATTCTATTCTGTTTCATGTAGTGTAACATGGTAACATGTAACTCATGCTTAGTTGAAAGTGGCCTCCACTAAAATGATTAAGATGTGCAACTGTAAAGCTACTACAACATTTTAAACAATGATTAAAACGTCAAGGCTTGAATTGAGTTTAAAGTTTCATTTTCATGTTGTCGGGTAATTATCCATTACTGAAACTGAAGGATTAAGAAGAGGGAGATTCATCAAATTTAGGAAACTGCAGGTCGACTAGATCTAATCTGCATAAACAGTGTAGTACAAATATGTAACTCTTGAGCTATTAACAAAGCCACAGTCATAGGTAAACAGGTATTTTCGAAGGACCCACAATAAAACCAGAAGACTTCAGTTCAACTGTTGACATTAGCCTCAGATTTACAAAGTGCAAACTCTGGCATTGATTTTAAAAAGTACCTGAGGGAAATTTGCAACTTTTAAGTTTGTAGTAGTGTGTAGGGGAGTAAATCCTAGCTTTGCACTTTGCTGGTTTTTATTCTAAACAGTGACTTTGAAAAATAAGAGAGTGAGACGTCTTGGCTTTGCCTCCTCTCTGACCGCACATATTCAAGGCGGAGCTTCCAGCAAAGCATTTCTCCCCTTGATAAAATAAAAAATATTACTCAGGCCCAACTCTGTGGCCTTGGGAGGAATCTTCTCAAACGAGCCAAAGACAGTGACACATCGTGAATGCACGCTGATATCAATTACTCCCCGCGTTAAACACAAACAGGTGACAGCACAAAGATGGAAACATCTGTAAACACACAAACAGACACACTCTGCAAAAACCAACCACACTCTGACGTAGTGAGGAGGCAGAGAGAAGCCTGTTGCATTTCCCAAACTTTAATTGTTCAGTCACAGAAGCAATAGTAAAAGAGAAACTAAACCAGAAACCTTCAGAGGTTACACATCATGGAAGCACATGCACCCAGAACAACAAAGGTGTGAGGAAAGAAGACAACTCAGGAAGAAACATGGACCGACTTTGATCTGAATGTGTTTCACTCGTCTCGACCTAGAAGCTCTTTATTTATTATAGAAGGGCTTCTTTGTGGAAGTACCATAATCATCTTTATATAAAAAAATCAGTTATAAATCGTGTTGTTATCAGGACATTAGAGATTCAACATAGACTGTATGAAGAAATGGACGAAGCAAATGCAGCTAAAAAATTAGTGTAAAAAAAGTGCAGTACCACCGACAGCCACTAGATGTCGGCACCAACTTACTTCCATTTAAAAATTGCAACAACCACATCATTAAGTAGATACTGGGCTTCAAAGAAGAGGAAGATTTAGGGGCGGGGTTAGTTAGATTGACAAGCTTGGTGTCCAATGAGCTGAGCTGAAGTGGAGTCTCATACACACTGGACAGGAAGATTTAGGGGTGTGGTTAGTTTGATTGACAGGTGACTTAGAGGATCATTGACCAGTGAACTCCAGTCTCATGCACATTAAGTAGCATCCTCAGGTTCAAGGGTCAGACCCGCCCCCTCACTCGTCCCTTTTTATCCAAATATGGTCGCTTCTGGCTCCAACATAACAAACATGGCCACGTTCAAATACCAAACTGTTGGCTTCAGAATATGAATCCACAAACCAACAAGTGACTTTACGCCAGCTTCGTTCATTTCTACTCAGTCTATGGATTCAACAAACATTCAGTTCACAAAGTTTTTCCTAACACTGGTATTTGGTCTCTCGTGATGCCACACAAGCAGCAACTCTTCCATCTAAGAGCATCTTCCCTCATCCTTCAGCTGTTTGCAGATCTGAGTGTGGCGAGTTATAGACATAAATGAAGCATCTCTGCTCAATACTGCACATGCACTGCTGGAGGAATACATCAGTCACAGTATTGCTGATGAAGTCTCTGGTTTGTTTAAAGGACTGACAGTAAAAAGAAGAGTGGGGATCATTAGATGAGCTGAAGGAAGAACAAGAGCAGATGTAACAAGCACATGAAAACACACCAGGTGTGAGAAGACATCCAGAAGGCACAACCCAGCACTGATCACCAAGCTACAGCTGAGCCACATTAGCCTCTTGCCATCAGGTAAAAACACAAACATAACCTTCCCCAAATAATTCTGTAATTACACTTGTAATGTTCAACACCTCAAAATACTTCTCTTAGGAAATAAATTACATGTTGCTACACTGACTTTACATTGTTTGGGATACAGAACGGACGAAGCTAACGTGACATCGCATCACTGAAGCCAGGAGTTTGGTATTTGAACGTGGCCATGTTGGTTGTTTGCGGCCAGATGTGACCATATTTGGATATGAAGGGAGGAGGGAGGGCTCGAGGATGGTACCCAATGAGTATGAGACTTGAATTCATACACAATAACATCAGCGTGACTTGTGGATTGAAAATGAGTCGGTTGGAGGCAGAGTTTTTTTGGAGCCAGCTTCTAGTGGCCACCAGGGGTATTGCACCTTTATTTCTTTTTCTTTTTCACCTGAGGTCACTGCCCAATGTGTATAGACCTGTTCACACTTGGTTTTAAGATGTGTCTCAGGTGATCAGATCACAAGTGGACAGCACTAATAAAAGTGTAAATAACAACCAGGACGTATTGAAATCCAACCTCTGGGACACATTGGACCATTTTTGAGACCTGGCTGTTTCACCCACTTCCACACACAGTCTATTGAATTAATACACACTAAATGGCTGAACATTAAATAATAAACAGAAAAATGAAAGGGAACATTTACAACTGCACACACACACACACAAAGCTCAGTGAATATAGATTTTTTTTATGCTTGCGGGCTGACTGTTTGCTGACATGTGGTTCAGGAACCAACACAGACAGAAAGAAGATACATGAAGCATATTGTGTGAGGCAGAAATAAATATCCACAGAACAAAGGTGGATCTGTACCAGCTTTACAAACTAAGGCACCAGCAAGGCAGCACAACAAAAAGATGCATCTAATAAGTGGGAGATGGCAGAGAAACAGCTGAATTTGACAAACTATTTAAAAACATGGAGAAATGCATTTTAATGGAAAACAGCCTCCAACATCTCTGTGGTACCTTCTCATGTTACAAAACAGATACAGTGGATTAGGACACAACACACTGACTTGAATTAATCCATCAACACGCTGAATACACACTCTGTGGTGCTCAGTCGAACCAAGTGTTAATTAAACCTCTTCAACAGCGTCTGTTTGCCTTTGGGAAACATCTCTCACTCCTGTGTAATGATACTTGGATGAAGTGTAACTGTAAAGAAGTGTGGAAGCAGGTTCAGAGAGAGTGGCACTTCATCTGAGGACACAAACATCTGCATATGGGGAGTTTCTTAGAGAAATATCAGCAGCCAGATCTGCTTTCTATGACTTCATTGATCCAACATTATATATTTCTTTCTTCACCAGCAGAGGGAACATATTTTGTATTAAATAAGAAACAATTTCGGCAAAATGCTGGAAAATTAAAAAAGAAAAAAGTAGCTGCACAGACAAGACAAATATTGACATCATAATTAGTTACACCTTTCAGTTCCTTCCAGTTTCATGCAGACGATTGTTTATTCTGTGTAAAAATCACTAATACCAGCAAAACCATGCTGAAGAAGACATCATCCATTTAAACCAAGAAGCTGCTTGATGTGAGCTGTGTTCCTACGAAGCTGCAAGAGCGCAGCAGAAAAATTAGCATCAGACTCATCCTGCAGTGGCTACCTGGCTGCAAAATAACATAAATATGGCAAGAAAGGTGAATCCAGTCACACAGAGCCCTCACAAACCACAACAGATTTCTGGTGAACTGGTAAAAACACTTATGATTGTTATGTTAACATCTTTGCAACTATGGACTGTATATAGAAACAAACTAAGTAGCTGGGGTTTAAAATGAAGAGTAAAAATGTGCGAAACCCCTAACAGTCACTAGGTGTTGACTCTAACTGACTTCAATTAGAGCCACTTTCAATTCTGAAATATTCAGTCAATATATTTTAGTCATTCTGATATTATTAGCTAAAGATAATTTTTCTTCTCAGTAATCTGGTCGTCCATCTGGAAATATTAAGCTTCAGAAAGAGGAAGATTTAAGGGGCAGACACTGGGAAGCAACCTCAGGTTAAAGGGTTTGACCCACCTCTTCACTCCTTCCTTCATACCCAAATATGGTCACTTCTGGCTCCAAGAAAAACAACACAACTCCTGACATCAAAACAACGTCCACAAACCAACGGGTGACATCACGTTGGCTTCGTCCTGTCTACACACAGTCTATGGGAGCAACAACACTGAACCACCTGCTCCACACACACTGCAGTTTATACACCTCAGCAATTACACACGACTCATTTAATGACTAAATTAATAAATAAGTGCCATTCCAGTTGCATCTCAACAATGTGGCTTCTGGTATACTACACAGATAAGAAGTGAATTACATAAACTGAAAATCATAGAGGACAAACCAAGTAATCATGTAGTGCTGAGACGTGGATACAGTGAGAGAGGAGTGAATACAGTCCAAAGCAGTAAAGGGAACTTAAGTGTCTGACCAGCATTTAAGGAGCACAAGGTATTTTTGTCCAAATCACTCGAGTGGAGCAGCAGAGATGCACAGGTTGTTTAAGGCACAGGCGACTTGCACAATCTTATCAAAGGTTGAGAGGTTCGACGTGCGCTCGGAGGCTGTGGTAAAAGGGCTCTCGACGGGGCCTGTGAGCATGGCGTACCTCTGCTTCACCATGGAGATTACCCTCTCCACATGCCTCTGCACACTCACTGTCTCAGAGGACACATCAGCTGGCGCC
>OOFC01019100.1:13122-23177 GCA_900323345.1 Pseudochromis fuscus
CTGGCGCCAACCCCTCTGGTCTCCCGTATGCCTCTGCCTGGTAGCTGCCAGCAATTTTAAACAGGGCCCCGCGGGCAGCCACAGACTCGCCAATATCAAGATCACGACTCGCCAGCACGACGTCGCCGGGAAGGAGCTTGCACAGAAACCCGCAGCCCTCGGCCAGGCTCTTGTCGCTGACGTTTCCCAGCACGCCCCTGGAGACAAAGGTGACGACGCCTTGTGGAGCCACACCAATCAGATACTTTAACACGTTGTAACCCGTCCCCACCCCCTGCGAGCCGGGAAGCACCGTCTGCTGCTGCTGTTGTTGGTTGCCCCGGGAAACCGGCTCCTCAAAAGGCACAGTGAAACAGTCTATGATGACGGCGCAGTCGGGGTGGGATGCGCGCAAAGCCGCCGGCAGGTTTTTCCGCAGCTCAGCTCTAGATGGCCAGAAGACGGCGGTCGGCACCAGCGTGGAAGACATGATGTTGACCATCCGGTGCACTGTTCTGGTTACCGTGCCAACTTTCACGCCAAAGCGGTACGCCAAGTCTTGGTTGCGTAGGTCCAGGCGGAGACGCATTAGCGTCAGCAGCAGCTGCTGGAACTTGGAGAGCCTCACGTTCTTCATCCCGTCCATGTGAGGGGCCAGCAGCCACATGACCGTCTCTAAGACAAAGTAGTTTGGTAAACCAGTGTAAAACTTTACTTTCTCTGCATCGTTCCTTAAAGAGTTCTCAGAGAGGGACATCTTCTCCACAGACTCCCTGAGGGCCTGGTTCTCCTTCTTCAGGGCCTTCACAATGTTGTCAAAGTTTACCGGTGCATCACACGTCTGAGTGAACTTTCCTTTCTTGCTGTCACTCACAGATTCCTCCTCCTCCTCCTCCTCATCATCATCGTCGTCATCGGTGCTGAGGGAAGAGGACCCACTTTCCTCCACAGTGGCCTCCTGCTCCTTCTCCTCAGGATGCTCTGCCTGAGCCTGATCGTCCACAGCTGACCTGCCCTGACCCTGGAGGAACAACAAGGCGTTGGCTGCCTCAACCCGTGCTTCCTGTTTGTCCGGGATCTCTAAGGCACCCGGCTCCTTCATTTTTGGGGATAAAGGAGCAGCCGTGAACACAGAAGGAACATAATCTGGTGAACGTGGATTCTTCACCTGTTTACCTGAATGTGGAAAGAAGAAAAAACCTCAGAAAATATAGATTCTGTTTAAGACACTTTCACAGTAACACTTTCACAATACAGTCAATAGAGTTTGAGGACAAAGTGTATCAGGGATGTTTCCCCACCGCTGCCTCAAGCTGGTAGCAAGTCCCACTTCAAAAAGTTTGGTTTTAATTAAATGAGCAAAAGATTATTGTGATCATACACACCAAAAAATGCTGGATTGATTTTAAATGTTGGACTAACTACACAGTAGGTTAATTTAATCCAGTAAAATAGAAGAAAAGAAACAACAAAATGCTGAAAATTGTTGGTTAAATTGAACAACATGTTGGGTAAAAAAAAACAACTGCAAAATGCTGTTAAGTGTTGAGTAAAACAGCAAAAATGTTGGTTAAAAAGCACAAAATGCTGAAACGTGTTGAGTAATAACCCATATTATTGGGTTAAAAAAAACTCAGCTGTTAGTCCAAAATTTACCTGGTTCTGGGTAAAAACAACCCAGTATTTTTAGTGTGTAATAAACTAATAACAGGACCAAAACCTGACAGAACTTATCTTATTCTCAGAAACACTGTGACATAAAGGAGGTGGGGGCTGCACAAATTGTTGTAACGTTTTTGGTCTTGATTTAGTAACTTGAAAACGTAACGTTTTCTACTGAGAAAAATACTCAGCATGGACAAATACAAAATGAATGACTTGCAGACACCAGATTAAGTAAATTATGTAACAAAGAAAGAGACAGATAAACATAATAGTTCAACTGATTTATTTGTAATGAAGTGGATATTTTCATATTTAAGCTAAAACTCGAATTGAGCAACTTTCAAACATGAATATAAAATTTATAGTAATAACAGGAGTTAACTACTGGCTAATAAAATAATATAAATCGATAGTGAACGTCTTAATAAGGAGTATTAGTCGTTGTAATTACATCGCAAATTATGAGAATTAATATTCTGCTGATATCAAAACTAATCGATATAATCTGAATCTCAGGGGTTTCATCCCTCTGTGTAATCTCGGTGACATGAACGTGATGAAAACAAACCGCGGGACACTTCCTGCTGCAGCAGAGTTGTGCAGCATCCATACCTGAGATGAAGTGAGTACTACACAGCCGACTGCCGTCGTTTGGTACCCAGCCCTCCCGGTTCACAGCAGCTATCCAGCGCTGCTTCCTCTCGGGGTCCCGGGGGAAACGGTAGAACGATAAGGTGGTGCCGGGGGTCCTTCGGTTCCTACAGCCTGCCACCACACATGTGTGAACCATAGTAAGGCCACGGAGAAGCGTGGAGGTGTGGGCTGCTATTTTTTTTAGGTGTTTTGACTCCCAAAATGGTGGCCGACCAGAGGGTGACAAAAAAAATCCTCTACTTCCGTCATCAACGGTCGTTTGCATTCGCTGAATTTGATAGGATCAGCTTGTGGTGACGTCACTAGCATGCGACAGCTACTTTTTTATTAACAGAACTTGTCAATTACAATAACATGAAAAATACAAACAGTGCCTAACATTCAAAAACACAGACTTACAGACAGGCAGTTACATAAATAAAAGAACCTAGGGAGATAAATTGTTTGAAGTATATAAGTGGAAAATCTAGATTCAAAACATTAAACTCTACTAATTCTGCTTTCTCTGGCAAAGTTGTGATACCAACAACCTTCAGTTGTGTGTGATGAGTTTGTACACAGAGGTGTTCCCGACTCCATCCAGCAGCTTCAGCCTCTTCAGCTCTTTCAGACAGATAATATACACGGGGGCCATCGTTCCCACACTGATCATTTTCTTCAGCTCGTCCATCTGAAACTCTGCTGTTGCTCCTGCAGAGGGCGCCACAGAACAGAGACTGATTAGAGCATCAACCGCTTTGCAAGATGAAACGGTCATCCACTGCTACCTGATCTTTTTTATGAAGTTAGGAATTCTTAATCCAACTGTCAAAACATCAAATAGGCTCAAAAACATGACAACTGCTAAAAATTGGCAGCATGTAAGTTGAAGTTTTGACGGTTTGCCTCCATTATTTACAACAATCCTCTTATTTCTGCCTTGTGAATAAAATGATGTAAAACTTATATCCAACTACACATGATTAGTGTAGAAGTGCTTCCAAAAGGACTGTGAGATATTCTTTATCAAACAACTTAATGCAGCACTGACCTTGATGGTCTGCTATGAATCTGTTGATGTTGTGGACGGCCTGGTTGAGGTTACTCAGAGTCATCTGCCTCAGGTAGCTTGGTAAACTCTGGAACTCGTTTTCTGACACCACAGACAAACTCTCGGGCCTAGAGAGAAGATCAAGAATAGAAGCATAAATCATATCCATGCAGCATGAATAAAGCATGGAGGGAAATAAAAAATAAACATTGTCCATCAGCAGAAACACCAAAGACACAAAAACCAATCGGCATGAAATCCCCAAATCCAAACACTACATCCACAAATGATTCCAAATCCTCAAGATCTTAACTCATTAGTCAAAGTGAATGAATCCCTGTTGAGAGATAAGTTAGTTTACCTATATCTATTTTTTTCTGGCTTGACAGGAGGGTCCACAATCGACTCGGCTGTCTTCTTCAACTGAGCCTGGGATACAAGCTACAAAAAAAAGAAAAAGGAAAAGAAAAGAGTGAGACAGGAAGGTTGACATTCACAATTTACAGATTGTTTTTAATGTTCTGGATCAAATTAAGAAACTTAAGTTTTGTGTTTTTTGCTTGTTGCTTAAAAGCAGTCTAATCTCAATCTGAAAACATAAAGAACAACAACAAACAGTGTCTGTAGTTGACCAGATAAAACAAACTTGTAGGTTTTGTCTAATGTGAAAAAAACAGACTTACTTTACAGATGTCCTGTGTAACAGAACTTAAATCTGGCATCTCTGGGGTGCTGGGTTCTTGGTAGACTGATTTGATGCGGGGTGTCCTCAGACTGAAGTCCTGGGTGGGTCCATCCAACTCCAGTCTGTTGACAGTGGGATCCTCAGCTACGTTTTCACGTTCACTAACCTTAGGGATTTTGGCATTTTTCTGGACGTGAACAAAACAAAGACAACAGGCAGACAAAAGATTTCAGCTCATTTTTGACTAGATGTCAGATGTTTTTACTTCTTTTAAAAAAATATATAGTTTGGTAATTTTTGGAAAACAGTCTTTAGTGTGACTTGTTGCTGTACTTTCATATGGTCTTACATGTTGTAAAGAATTTCCCAAAACAGACTCCAAGTTTGGCATCTCTGGCAACTGTCTGTCCTCCACACCCACAATAGATGCATCTGGCACATTGTACTCCCAGGAGCGTTTGGAGCCAGTTGCTCCGTTACGAGTTGTTGGAAGTTCGAGGCTGTCGTCGTCATCAGTTTGCATGTTGATAGGTTCAGGCTGCCGGGCACTCTGTGATCATGGGATTAAAAAGCACAAACTCAGAGCTGATATCGAGCTTCAACCACATTCCTGTAGCACTGACTTTCAGCTGTCAAATGTTCCCCACACACTGATCCTTGTACCTTTTTGGTGCTGACTAGTCGGTTGATGTATGGAGTTTGAAACGCTGGGACCTCAGGGGTGGAGGGCAGGTTGACAGGGGGACAGAGGGATTCTTGGTCAGTGGTGCTTTGCGTAGGTGGGGAGCAGTGACCGTTTGTCTTTTTGATCTTGAACCCTGAGGTGCATAACACAGGCGGCTCTGGGGACTCCAAGTTGTCAGCTGAAGGGAGTAAAACACACGACACACACGACACACGAGGAGGACAGCAAAACATGTTTTATGTCAGTGCTTCACTACACTGGGAGATTTGATGTTCAGAGTCTGACATCAAAAGTTTGATTTCTGCTGTGGAGACCTACAATTGTAATTTAAAGTTCATCCTTTCAAACAGGATTTGTGACCACTAATATGGCATCCAGCCCTGTGCCAACAGCGAAAGGAGGAGGAAGCTCCAGCAGCTTCATACCTTTTGCCTGCAAACTTTCAATTACAGAGTTCACTGGTGGTACAGGAGGGTCTTCTGGAAGTCTGCTGAAAAACAAAAGAAAAACAAAAACTGTAGATTTTTTAAACTCTGTATTGCTAGTGGAGGTCAATATAGATCATTCTGTTTACTTTATGCAGTGCTCATTATGCTCTCTACCTTTGGACCTTTCCACCGTTCTTCCGGAACAAATCCATAGTGAAGTCATTGTTCAGAAACATGGTGTGCTCCGAAATGCCGAAGTCGTGCATCTGGGGCATCTGCAGCTCCTCGTCATCCATCCGCAGGGCACATTTGGGAATTGGCAGTGGGGGTGTTTTCAGTGAAGGCTGAGGGAGGATCAGCTCAGGCATAGGTGGAGCTTCAGAGCACCCAGCCAGAGCTCTTTTCAGCTGCATCTCAGACAGACCGAAGTCAGAAAGCTGTGGGGTCCGCATCGCATCAGTGAAGGGTGGTTCTGATTTTGGAGACGATGAATGATTCCCTCCATCTTCCTCCTGGCTTCCCTCTCCATCTACTGAGTTAGTTTCATCCTCATCTGCTACGTCATCTTCAGCCTCCGACTCCTGAACTTTTGGGTCTGTAAGCCCAAGTCACCATAAAAACACTTGAGATCATCTTGTTGTTTTCAGTAAATACAAATGTGTCTTTACAGACTGAATTACTTTCACAAACTGGTGAGCTACAGCTGGTACTCACTGGTCGGTCGCTGGGTGTCGTAGGGAGCTTGGTAGCCATATTTTTCCCAGTGTCCCTTCACGGTGTGGATGTCTTTAGCAACCCTCTGTTCCACCACTTTGCAGGCCTTAATGAAGTTGCTCACCTCGTTTTCCCGAGCCTTCTGCTGAGCTAACTGATCCTGGATCTGTGTCTACAGGAGAACAGACCAGAGCTGATCAGTGCACTCCTTTCAAAAATTAACAAGCTGACAGATTTATAGCGTATGTGATAGTGGGCTTTACAAATCAGATGTGTGCTACAAGGATAGCGTATTAGAAAACCCACTGGACCACACATTAGTATGTTAAAACATGACAATTTTACTTTAGTGGGATTTAGAATGCAGGATTTTTACAACCATGAGTACTTTTAAGTGACATATTATTACTTTTACTTATTGTTACTTAACATATTTCCATACAACTAGTCTGAAAGATGCACAAACTTAAGGACTAAGGAGATTGCACGTTCTCCCTGTGCATGTGTGCAGAGAACCCATAATTTCGTTGCATTACAATAAAGTCCAAATCTATCCTAACACTGCATTGTTTGCTGTATTTGGAGCTACAGTGTGTGATAGTTAAAGCTATAATATTTAAAATGTTTGGCTGTTGATGCACAGTGTTCTTCTTCGCTATACCTTCAGGTTTTCGACGTCACAGTTCAGCTCGTGATAGGCGCGCATTGCTTTCGCTGCAGTTTCTGAAACAAAACACAACTCACACTGACACAAACGAACACACCAAATGTTTACAGACACTGTGACGGGACTGGACCACAGGCTGTCGGTGCCTCACTCACCGCTGTCACCGTCCCCGTTGCGGTTTTCAAAGGCGAGCTGCAGTTTGGAAGTTTCTGATTCCAGAGTAACCGCCACTTTTCTCAGCTTGTCGAAGAACCGTGTGGTCGGCTCCATTTTCAGAGCAGAAATACATTCAAATAATCTGAAACCAAAATCCTAGAGTTTGTTTACCTCCGCTCCTCCAGCAGGATAAACACTTTTCAATTTTGGCGCCTGTTCCGGGTTTGTGCGGAAGAGGATTCTTCTTCGTGGGTTTTAGGCGTTTAAAGTGTGTCGTTTGCGCCCCCTGTGGTGACAGGTGGGATTTTGGGAAGTTTTGGAAATATGACGAAAATAACAACTTTGGATGAATTAATATTAATTATTTGCACCATTATTTACAAAGTTTCTGAGGGAAATGTAATTTTAATACTTGGTATGTGATTTTGTGGCATTGACTTTGAACGTTTTAGGGTTTTTTTAGAATATTATTATTCTGTCTTATTCTATTGTATCGTAATCTCCAGTTCAAATTATTTCATATCCTAGTTATGTGTGTATTTTTAATATTTTCTTCATATCTTGTCTTAATTCCTTCATGTCTTGTCTCATTGTTGAGTAATGTTATCCAAATTTTAATGATATTTTATTTGATTCTAATGACGATGTTACTATCTCTGGATCAGACTGACAAATATACATTATATTTAACAGAACTGTGTATATTATTTTGCTCTTGGTGTAAGTGCAATTGGACTGTGTGAGACAGTTTTACTCCAGGTGTATACTGACATATTCAACAGGCCTCTGTGATATTGTCTGCATGTTGAATGCAGATGTTGGTATTCATTAGCTCTTTATGTCTGGATAAATAATGTGAACATGAGGTGTGATGATGAGGCCCTGCTGCCAGAAGGTGGAGCTGTGTGGAGGTGGAGGAGCAGAGGATGGACCAACATGAACAAACAGTTTGTTTTTAATAACTGATCTCTAAACAACTAACAGGGACAAACAACATGATGTGCACAGTTTAATATGTATGTGAATATATATCTCTCAACATTTTAAAGAGGAAACTCATCACTACAACTATTCTTCAGCCTCATTTTCACCATCCTCCTCCTCAGTTTTCTGTTGGTGGAGAGCTCTTATCAGACATACAGGTTGTTCAAGTGAGAGTATAAATACTGGACAAACTGTGAAGGTCAGTGCAAACCTGCACACTGAGCAACTGAGGTGACACATTGTCTCATACTCTTTCTCCAAAGCTAATCTGTTAGCGCACCATGGCTATGTTTGGAAAGGTTTTGGAGCCAGTGGGCTACATGCAGACTGTGAGGTGAGTTTTCCCTTAGACGATTTCAACATTTAATTTATGTGAATGAGGAGTGAGTGCGGATGTGGTTCTCAGGGTCCTGGTCCAGGGCATTTGCTCTTATCTCGGGGGGAGCGCCACAGCAGAAGAGACTGACATGGCCAAGAAGAACCTGGACAGCATCGATCAGGAGCTGGGGGCATCCGGCCACGGCCTGCTGGCAGACCAGGAGGTCCACCGGCTGGAGGACGACCTGGCTGTGGTCTACTACCAGCTGGGCACTGCGGTGAGGTCTGGGTATTTCTTAGTGAGTTATGATAAATGGTAAAAATGAGGAACTTGTATGAAAGCAATAAATTAACATCCTCTTAATTAATTCAAAAACATGCTGGTCTTCAATCGCTCTCCTGTTAACACTCCGGGTGACACCTGAACAACACAGTAACTCCCCCAGGACCTCCCTCGTAATGTGGAGTCCTGAAGGTGAAACCACTTTTCACACAGTGTGCTGGAAATCAAACACTGCTTATTTCTCTCTGCAGGTTACATTCATACCTTTTGTCTCATCCCCCTGAGGTGAAACTGTCCTTGAGCAGCGTCCCCTTATCAAGCAGTAATGAAACAGTGAAGCAGAGATAAACATAGACTGCATATAGAAATATCATGTCTGTATCTGGTTGAAACAGCATCCTGATTAAAGACGGGATGAGAAACGAGAGGATGTATATACAGCTTAAAGAGTAAAAACCTTCCACAGTAAAGCCAATTTTTCTAAACCAATGCGTGACGGTGCTTGAACTCATCACGCTAAGTGTATTATGTAAATGTAGATGTGTAACCAGATGCATGATTGAAGCATCTGTTTAGTTCGACCAGAGTTAATATGACAGCGGTTTGGCTTTTTTTCTGTTTAATATTTTGCAGCCATTTCAAGTCATGTGTTTGTAGCTGCTGACCTTGCTCCTGCTCAGTGTAAATAAAGTCACAGATGGATAATCAGTTGTTTCTGGAGTGCAGCTATAAAAGATAATATGACTCTTCACCAGAAAGGATGAAAGTGAACCCAGAGTGTAAGATAATGTGTCTTTTAATGACACTGCTGCAGGTTAAGGTCATTTCCAGGTGTTTGTTTAACTCTGTCTCTTTCTCTGAGACAATAACACTGATGTTCTGCAGAGTCTAATTATAAGAGGTCACGTGGTTTGTTGATGGACTTACATAACTGTGCACAGGAAAGAGAGCATAAACACGGCAAAGTGGCAAAACCAGTTATCAGCATAATTACCCTGACATGCACTCTCAGTCTAAGATGGAGGGTTTCTGTCTGTATCCACGGACTCAGCATCTATTTAAAAATGTTTGGTCAAAATTGGACTTACTACTTGCAGGCTCAATTTAACCCAGTGAGATGGACTCTTCACACAAGGTTTTGTTGCTTTTATGCAAAATTTGATTGTTTTTACACATTTTGATGTTCCTACCTCAAATATTAATCGTTTTTATGCAACATTTTGTTGTTTTTACCCCAAATTTTAATGTTTTTGTTCAATATTTATTGTTTTTATCCAACATTTTGATGGTTTTACCCAAAATTTTAATTATTTTTATGCAACCTTTACTTATTTTTACATCAAATATTATTGTTTTTGCTCAATATTTAATGTTTTTACCCAACATTTGGATGTTTTTAATCCAAAATTGATTGTTTTTATGCAATATTTTGTCGTTTTTACCCCAAATTTGATTATTTTTTACTCCATATTTATTGTTTTATCCAACATTTTGAGGTTTTTACCCCAATCTTTTATCGTTTTGCTCGATATTTATTATTTTTATTCAAAATTGTATTGTTTTTAACCAATATTTTCATGTTTCTAATCCAAATTTGATTGTTTTTATGCAACATTTAGTTCTGTTTACCCCAAATTTTGTTGTTTCAGCTGCAGATTTTCTCATTTTCACTCAGCATTTTCTTGTTTGTATGGTTATATTATGGTTTATATTTTGTTGCTTTCATGCTGCATTTTGTTGTCTCTACCACAGACTTTGTTGGGTTTGCACCTGAATTACTGTGTTAAATTAACCCAGCATGTAGTTA
>OOFC01019101.1:0-13306 GCA_900323345.1 Pseudochromis fuscus
GCGGCACATAATCACCACAAACACGCGGGCATTTTTAAATCTTCGGCAAACCATGCAGACGTGTTTGAAATAACAACAAGAAGAGAAATGGCATCTGTTAGAAATCCTGCCCCATGGACTCAGGACGAGGTGCAAACCTTTCTGTCATTGGTCGCCGAAGAGAAACTTCAGTGGGAGCTGGACGGCGCGGTCAGAAACGAAAGAATCTCATAAAAGATGATGTCACGAGTGACATCCAGCTACACGGAGGAAGGAGTATCCTCGGCAATGTAAATGCAACCGAGGGGGACCGATCCCGAGCGATCCGAGGCGAAGCGAAGTGAGTAGGTACCAGTGTAAATCCGCCATCATTGAATTCATCCTCACTTTCAACATTTCATCCTGGTACAGCTCCCTCTCCACTGAACCCAAAACAATTTTAACTTTTCTTTTAGACATCTTCTTTGCGAACTTGTGGTTTTAGTGTGTTTTAATGCATTGTTTTTTAATTGAGGAGCCTGTCAAAGACGAATTTCTGTCACAATTTGGGACAGACAATAAAGTCTATCATCTATCTACCTATCTATCTATATAAATATACTCCATTTACCATGTTCTTATCTTTTTTAAATCCTGTGTTGTATTGAAAGTTTGTGTTTTTCTCTGGTTTTTTTTGTATCTTTTTATATCTATTTTGATTTTTTTTTTCATCCACACATGTAGACAATCTTCCCTTAAGACCTGTTGTTTCACATCTTCACTTTTTTTTTTTTTTTTTTTGGCATCTCAGAAGACACATTATTTGGAGTAACGGTCGTCTTTTATCAGTTTTGGTTTGCAGGAGATAGAAACCACAGCGGAGCAGCTCTGTGAATTGTAGTCAGGCTTTGCTGTTGGGTTGCTGCATCTGTGTTGATGTGTGCGAATATGAATGTGTGAGAGAGTAATGGCTGAGTGAGGATTGAGACTTATCCTGTGGCAGTGCTCCTTAAACTGTCATCATTCTAGCAAAAAAAAAAAAAAAAAAAATCTGCCTCAGTCTGATAAGTTACACGCTGTCTGTGATGAAACGCTCAACAGGATGATGAGGGCCTATCTATGCACAAAATACAGTGTGCGCAGGAAAACACGTTCAAACCTACATCTCACATTTTCTCTGTCTGTCTGGTGGTTATACATCGGCCCAGTTTTTCAGTGGTGTAACCGTGAAATGCTTTTCATCTATTCTGCCCTATGGGTCACAATAGTTGCGCTTGGCTGAAAACAACTACATGATCTGTCTGCTGCAGGTCCTCGGGGTCAGGCCTGCGAAACGTGTATCGTCATGAATCAGGATTTCTGCAGCATGCACGCTTTGGTAAAAACAAAGAATGATGCAACGGTTTTTGAAATCATTTGAGATCCAGATCAGTGAGTGTATCAATAAGTTCCTTGGGCGTAATCACAATCGATACTGTTCGATCTCCTCGTGTGCAGAAAGGTCACTGGTAAGTGTTTTCTAGTCTGCAGGCTTGAATCATTACTTTCTGTATTTTTTTTTCTTATTATTAAAAAAAGAACTCCCCAAAAAATGTAATGCGAATAATTGTCAAGATCAGAGCATTTCGTGTGAAGCCTTATTTTGGAAAAGTGCTATAATTCAGGTACTGTAATATCACATAATTCCTCAGAGGAGTGAGCATTTCAGTAATCCACAGAAAAAAGTATGAAAAGAGCACTTCTGCATTAATATTCTTATATTATTAATATAAACTGCTTTAAGATGAAGTCGTTCTAAATTACATTAAGTTTATTTGGGATTTAATCTGCTTGTGCTTGAGCTGTCCTTGAAGATCTTTTTTGGGATGCAGGGAATTTTTCATTTTATTTTTTAAAAATCTCCAATGAATTTTTTTTTTTTTCATGAAATATAAGGGTAGGGATACATGCATTTAAAAAAAAAAACATTTCAACCGTTCAGCAGAGCATGCAGAAAGCCTGATAAAGGTTGCACTATCTGAGTTGTCCCTGCATTAGTGGGCCACATGTCATAAAGTGGGACACTCCAGAGCATTTATAGAAATAAAGTGCTATAGCGTGGCATGGGAACAATCTTTGATCACCTCAAGAGGTGGAAACTAAAAGGGGCTTAATATCCATCTTTAGAAAACCAGTAGGCATGATTGACATGTTTACAGCCTAATATGGGGAAAGAACTAAAGGCCTGCTTCCCAAAGGTTCAAAGGGGATCAACCGGTTGGGAACTGCCTCTAATACACTAAACAGGACACAGTTTGACAGATAAAACAAAGGCACTGTTTGGGGATTTTAAACCAGGGGAAAGAGACAGTCTTGATCCGTTTGCCCTCAAGCAGTCGGGGGCACAGTGGGTCCTCTGCCTCCAGACTCCAGCTCTCCACACTGGCTTATATCAAACTACGGGAAGTAGAGAGATTTGTGCTCAAGCCAGGGCTCTGGTGAGGTTATACAAATGACAAGTTTAAACAAAGCCTCAGCAGCCCCGAGACACACAAGAGAGGCAGTGAAAGATGTATGTCTTTATATTGAGAAAACATATAGTCAAAGAGGTATACTCATTGGCATTCGAGGGGGAACAAAACATTTTTATTGTTTTTGGCTTCTGCTCTTTAAAACACACACAGAGAGTTTCTTACAAAATAAAAATAAATAGTGTCGCTGATAAATAAACATTACTTGTACAATGCTGAAATCAAACCCCTGAAATAAATAAAGAAAAATGAAGGAGACAAATTTTTCACACAATAATTAAAAAGCACTAAGACATACTGTACAGCTGGACTGATGCTGTCCACTGTCGCCCTCTTGTGGTTAAACAGCTACACTGTCTTTACCATTATAACTCAAAACAGTTCACGTCCAGAAAAGGAAATAAACTCAATCTTCTCAAAAATTGCACTAGATCAAATAATATTTTTTTAAAAAGTTTTGTAAAAAAAAAAATAGCGTCTCTGTACGCTCTCGAGGTGTCTGCAGTCAAGTATATTCAATGAATATCTTATCAAAAGAGCACTATTTCCACTCCGTCTCCCCAGCTCTCCTCTATTTCTATAAATTGGTCAGATGTTGTGGTTATTTATTTTTCCAAGAAACTAAGGTGCACTTTGTCTGGCGAGACATTTCTGTGAAATACAGAGAGACTAAATGTTCTCTCTCCCGTCTCACCCTTCATTTTGTTACACCTGTGCAATTTGTACCTGCTCCTGGAAGCTAGAAGAATTTCCATGCTAATTGCAAGATGCATACTCAGCTGCACTTATCTAGTTCCCCGCAGTTAAAGGCACACTTGGCTGATTACATGCAGATGACAGGCAAAGTGCACTTTCCACGCTGATGTGCTGTTTGGATAAATAACGCACATGTCTCTAGGTGCGGCGTGCGTCTGAAACGGAGCGCAGAAAGCATTTATACAGGCCAGTCTGCAGATCAGTAGTTTTTGAAGAGGGCGGGGAAAAGAAAGGAAAAAAAAAAACGAGTTCCTCTCTGAATCCATGATTTAACTCAACACCAAACCAGGGGGAATAAAAGTTTTGTTTATTCTTAGCTAGTGGGTATTTTGTATGCATCAACGCCAGACTTCCATCTTTGTTTTATGGGCTTGATCAAATTTATTTCAGTTAACGTTTGAAAGTCACATTTTTTCTCGAGCTATTCATCAATGCAAGTCGAACCAGACAAGCTAAGCACACAGGAGTATAATACTTGACTCCCAGTGCCTCTAATTAAACATGTGTATTACGGCATGTCATCTCACTAAAGTACTTATTCTGCTTATCAAATCCACTGTGTCGTTTGTCAAAAGAACAATAGCTTTGTCTTCTGAATGATTCGCTCCCATAAGATTGTACTTCATACTCTATATATTTATAGCAACATGTTACAGCTTTTATTCTCATCATTTTCCTCCACACCATCTTTGATATGCAGATGCAAATCTTACTCCACAGTCCTCCACCCCCTTTTTTTTTTTCCTCTCACCTCCACAGTCTACTGACTCCCTCTCTTTCTCTCACACACAACGCCCCATTCGCCTGCATCAGTAGCTCAAAGTGAAATAATAGCTGATTGAGATGAATTATACGATTTGAGTCACAGCTTCACAGGTAGTGTTTTAATATGAAATACTACTGGTGATTTATGGCTGTTTTGCATACATTTAGTTTGAAATTGTTCCCTGTTGAAGTAAGCCGGGGGAATGAAATTGTGCATATTGCTGTTACCAAATTACAGAATAATACAATGTCATGCAAGCATGCATTTTCCTGATAGAGTTACATGTATTAATGTGGATGTTACGGCTGAGAAAATACTCATTACAAATACGACTGCAATGTATGAAAGATATGAAAACAGCATCCATCCGGCGGAGAATGTGTATGTAGTTATCGAACTGTCATTTTTTTAAATTTTCTTTCAGTGAAGAGAAAGTGGATGCAGGCTATTTATGCTTTTTTCTTCTTCTTCTTGACAGCACTTTATATCCTTCAGATATTAATGCCTACCAGCGCGTCCATCCAATTTTGAAACAGAACGAAACTTCACCCATAATCCCATCTTTTTTTGTTTAGAGGTCCATGTTCAATTAAGGCCTTTGTGCCTGTTATATGGAAAGAAATGACATTTTACCACTCATGGAAACAGGAATGACACGCTAATGCACCAGCTAAATGGTGAAATGTTGAATATAGGAAGGGTGTTTGGGCCACGGCTGTCCATCAGTCCTGAAAAGTACATTTTTGGTGCTGTCAAATGAACACCACACATATAGTATTGCATGCGCTATATGAGAATGTAAATTTAGAGCAGGGGGAGAAATACAAGACAGGCAGCATGTGGTTATGATCACTCACTGGAGAGACACAAGTTAGCCAGACATATGCACACATAAAGTGACAGCTTGTTGCACAGAGTGGCAGTAGAGGAAGAAGTAAAAAAGTCTTGCAGATCGGGCGAATTTGAATCTGTAAAACGGTTACAATGGTTTCAATCTGTGTAACTAAAAATTTAAAAATCAATCCCAATCCAAACACTACAGAGAGCGAGGGTACAAACACCGACAGCAACATGCACCACCACCTGACGAGCAGCAGCACATATCAGTTCACACTCCTTGTCTCACCTCAAAAAACACAAAGCAACACTTTTTTTTTTCTCTCCAGCAATCACCACATGATCAAAGCTGATAGTGTGTCTGCTTGTTGTGTGTTCAACAAAGCAGCACAGAGACCTGAGCACCGCCGCAATAAACCAGAACCCTACCCAGACTCGATAATTGATAATAAGGATAATTGTACTCCTAGGTTGATGGAGAAGGCAATTAAATTACAATTTCCTGTAAAACCATAATGGAAAACAAGGCCTATTATTATCTAGATACATATGTCAGATATTCGTGTGGTGTGCACTTGAACAGAAATGTGTGAAGTCACTTAGGATTAATATTTCATCACACATACCACACTGACAAATGAGACCTTTCAGAGCTCGTGTGTTCATCTTTTTTTGCTGGATGTCTCTCTTCCTCCCAAATAGTTACGGAGCAGGAATTCACTGCTGTGACAACTGAAAGGCAGCGGTTCAGAAGGTGCAAGAAAAAGAAGTGTCACCTGCTTTGTGAAGGTGATGTTGCCACCCTTGTCACTCTGATACCTAAGACGCTTTTTTTTTTTTTACAAAAAGGGAAAAGATAGAGTGAGGAAGAAAAGAGACAAAACCGCTTTTGATAGGCACTCTGTGCTAAGTCCTCATCACCGCTCACCTCTCAAACTAAGACGACACCACAACATGAATAATTTGTGAATCTGGCAGCCCACAAGGCTCACAGGCATAAACACGGCTACATTTCCATGTTCCTCGGTAATTTTCAGTAATTATCTCCTTGGTGCACACACGGTAGCTTCTACTGGGGAGTTGAGTCAACAAACATTATAAGGCAATTTCTTCCCACATAATGAGTAGCCATGAGACAGTCAGGCAGACTGTTGGGGTGAACGGTTAAGCTGCTCAAGGTTGATGAGAAGGTTCTTAATTCTCATCCTAAAATAAGTGGCCTGCTTGCTTTATTTTTATTTATTAATTTTTTTCCAATCCCCAACATTGAATTTAGGATTTACCTTATTATATGCATTGTCTGTGCACATATGTGCGTGGGCGCGTGGAGCAGATTTGTGAACTCGTGCAGATGTGTGTGTGTGACAAGCTGGCGTCGCAGCACTGATTCACAGATAATAATATTATACATATCCACGCATATGTTTAATTAATTCAGTCATAATTATTTTCAGTTCCTTAATGCCTCGCTGTCTGTAGTGCAGGGACACATTTACTTGCTTTCACCTGCGTTTTATATTATTTTAATGCTCTTGGCTTGTTGACACAACAAATAACTGCTACCACAGGCTGCTGTTTGAGAACTGGGACAGTATATTTGCTAAATTGTTGTAGTGGGTATCATTTAAAGGGCCGCTCTACTATATTTATGCATGAAGGTCAGATGAGTAGTACTACTTATCCTGTTAAAACAGTTGTATAATATTTTCTGTGGCTCTATAGGGAGTTTTCTGTAGCTATATAACCCATTACGATGCCATCACTGTTACCTATGCTTATGCTTGGAGTCTGTGCAGTTTAAAGAAAGTCTGTGTTACAAACTGAGCTAATGGCATATGACAGATGATGTGTTGCATTACAGGAAGTGTAGGAGCTTGTATCTTTTGGGAGTGTGACCCACACTAAGACCCCATTTATACCAAGATGCATTGTGTGACTGGATAGGGGAAAAAGTATCTTAATGTTGCTGTAAAAGCACAGAAGAAGCATCACAATAGAAACTCACATAGATGTGATATGTGGAGGTGGCTGGATCTCAGCCAGATGCAAATGCAATCTGTACAATTTGGCCACATGTTAGGTTGCCTCGACTAATATCTGTAGTTAGCCTCGGGAAAAGTTTCAGAGGAAGTACAGCCAAAACAGCAGCATTAAAAAAAACTAGAAAGCAATCAGATGTGTATAAGCAAACGTTTGGGAAGATATGATCTCAGTTGTGTCAGATTGTTGACATTATCATCCTGCATATGTGAGTAGATTTGCAGTGAATTTCATTACGTTGTGACAAAATTTTAACTAAAGAGCTGAAACAATTCACTGTTTTCAGATTGTACCATAGACTGTATGTAGATGTGGACCAAGCAGCAGTGTCTCAAACGTGCCTAAAAACTCTGGCTCCAATTAACTCCAGTTCAAAAACTGAAATGAAATTCTCAGTCAATACATTTTTTCTACAAGTCCTTCTGAAGCCATTAGCGAAAGTTAATTCTTCTTATCAGTGAGCTGGTGACCCATCTGGAAAAAAGATCATAATTAAGTAGATATTAGGCTTCAAAAAGAGGATTTCTTAGGGGTGTGGTTAGTTTGATCACCAGGTTTTTGTCTCCAATGAGACCAGTGAAGTAAAGTCTCATACGCATTGGGCAGCATCCTTGGGTTCAAGGGTCAGGCCCGCCTCCTCACTCCCTTCATATCCAAATATGGTCACTTTGGCTCCTAACAACCAACCTGATGATGTTCAAATGCTGATGTCTTGGCTTCAGAACATGAAGCAACAGGTGACGTCATGTTAGCTTTGTCCATTCAGCATACGGTCAATGTCCTGATGTAATTCGCTAAAGTACTTTTTTGAATTGGTGGGCCATCTGGAAAAAAAAGAAAGAAGTCGTAATTAAGTTGATCTTGGAATATTTAGGGGCGTAGTTAGTTTGATCAACAGGTCTGGTCTCCAATAAACTCCAATGAGACCAGCCCTGATCTCCATACATATTGTCCCCAGGTTAAAGGGTAACACCTGCCTCCTCACTCCTCCCTTCATATCCAAATATGGTCACTTTGGGCTCCAAAAAAACAACATGGCGATGTTCAAATGCCAAACTCCTAGCTGCTAAATGTGAGTCTAGAAACCAATGGGTGACATCACACATTATTAAAACATTTATAATAATAATACATTTTATTTAACAGTGCCTTTCACAACACTCAAGGACACTGTACGGACTTAAAAACACAATACAAATAAATAAAAACCACATTAAGACCACATCATCTGATCTTGCCTGAAAGTTTCTTGCGTAAGAACTTTTATCTCTCTCAAAAAAAAAGAAATAGACATCAGCAAGATCTGTTCAGATGGACAGACAGACAACGCCGGTAAAAACACAACCTTTATGCTGAATACCAAAATATTAACCCAAAGTCTTATGTTAAGATACTAGATCGTAATTTTTTATTAACTTTATATCCAATTTTATACACTTTATGACCACAATTAGCTTCCACACTGTGTTTGCACTAATTTTATAACCTGAAGGGCATGTCCAACTTCTTAATATTCAGTTTTCTGTCTAGTACATTATTCAGATTTATCACGGTAAAAGATTTGTTGTGCATAACACTTATCACTTTTTTTTTAACATTCATAAGGTGAAAAATTGAAACCCTCTGGCTAATAAGGCATAATCCAACTAGACTGAACATTGTCCCCCCCTTGTGGTGAAACAGCAACATTATCTTGTCAAAGCATTTGCCCATTTTAACAGACTTTTCAGGATTTTCTCATCTTGCCCCAAATTTAATGTTTTTTCTTCCTAGGAAAAAACACAAAAAACATCAAGATCTGTTCATAAGTTCTTGTTTTTTTTTCCCGTAATGTTGCTAACAGATGGACAGACGAATCAAGGAGAACACACATTTTCCTTGGCAGAGGTAATTATTTAGTAATTCATATTTGAGTAATTATTTTTCAGCCAAAATTTCAACTTTTAACAACAAACTTTAGTAAAGAATGCGTTGTTCTCCCCTACACTGAGCTGACTTCCTGGAAAGTTCGGGTCTTACTTACACATAGACGGCCTCAGCAGAGGGAATTGAGCAAAAAAGAAAAAAGAAAAAAAGAAGTATGCCTTTGTAAGAGGAGGTTCTCAAAGCCTCAGTGATTCCTCCATCTTTGTGAGTGAGCAGACATAAGGTGAGCATGTTTGGGAGATTGTGGAGGCTTTGCGTGTGGTGCTCAAACATTTGTGTGGGTTTGTGTTTACCTTTGTGTGGGTACGTGTTTGCTCGTGTGAGTCAGTGCACATGCATATGTGAGCGTGATCATTCCCGAGGCGCTCACTCTCTGCTCAATAACTCACATGGCAAGGCAGGACCTAATAGACCTGAGCCTAATATCAGCTAATGTCAGGGAGGCTTATAGCTGACTACCTGCTGTTTGACTGGAGAAAGCTAGAGAGAGAAAGAGGTGGATTGGGAAAGGCAGCGATAAGGGCTGAGAAGGAAAATGAATAGAGAAATAAATGAAAAGAGAAAAAGCTAAATCAAAAGAGCAAAGCTGAGCAAAAGTTAGAGACCGAGACACTGGGAAAGAGTAAGTGTGAGAGAAATGCAAAGGAGTGAAAAACAGATAGCAGTAGTGCAGCAAATGAGGTCTGCTAAGCATGCAGGACTGTGAGAAAGTATGCAGACATGACTTACTGATGTAGTTAAATCACTATGCACATATTCCATGTTACACAGAATATGCAGCTTACAGAGGGTTAAGCCTGCCCACCAACATTACCATGTCAGTCCTCATTCCCATTATCAGCATATGTGGACAGCCAAGTTGTTAAAAAAAATGTGAAATAAAGGTTTTATCACAAATAATAATCTCAGTTAACCAACCAACCAAATATAAGACCTATATATAATTTAAGACATTGTGTGGTCTTTGATTTTGGGCCATTTGTTTTTCCTTTTTTATGTAATGTCATTAGAAGATGGAGCACTGGGTTATATCTGTATTAGGCTGTACTCCTGTTAGTTAGTTAGTTAGTTAGTTTTGTTAACATTCGTGGCTCCACAAAGTCTTACTGAAATTTTACACAGATCTAAATTACTGGAATAATAATTAACAATATGATCCAAGCAGTGTTTTTAATCTTTATAGATCACATTGCTGGTTGTATAGTTCACCTACTTCATGATGTTAGCCAAAAAGTTTTTTGTTTTCAATCATATTTACAGTAACTATCACATGACTTTCATCATCCTGCCCAGAGCAAATCCAACCAATAGTAGCACTACATCCTCCTGTAATCAGTTAGCTCCTGTTAGCTCCTTTTAGCTCCTGTTAGCGCCTGTTAGCTCAGGTTAGCTCCTGTTAGCACCTATTAGCTCCTGTTAGCGCCTGTTAGGTCCTGTTATCTCCTGTTAGCTGCGTAGTTCGATTACCACAAGAAAACATAGACAGAGAAAAATAGTAGCCATAGTAGTAACCAGTAGCATGTTGTCACAGTATTGTTTGTTCATATTACTAAGGTTATCTAATATCATAGGATGTAGATTATCTCGTAACGATAGCTTTCAAGCTATGGTGTTTTGTTGTGTTTCAGTGGTCCAATCAAATTGCTCCAAAAGTTTTGCCCCGCCTACGTATCCTGTTTTTGCCAGAAATATGTTAGATGCTCTTGAAACTTCAGATGAACTTGAAATAAATGTTCCCTCTTAACATTATCCTGACATTTGATGAAAAGAAAAGTAAAGGAGGCTGCTTTTATATATCAAGACAGATGTCCTTGTTCATTGGCAAGCTTATGCTATTCAATACATTTGGAGAAAAAAAAGTCTCATCACTATGTCTGATTTTGTCGTCGTGTTTTTTGAGATGACATGGTGACCCAGAGGATGTATTTATGCAAGTTATTTCTTTTCAAATTGTGATATTAACACAAAAACACTTGTTTTCATAATGAGGAAAAACCTTGGAAGATCAAAAACACCCCTTTTGTCCAGAATGTCCTTCCCTGACCCTCATCCCGAAAGACAATTTTAAGAGTGGGTTCTGTAAACAGTGCAGCTTTACAACTAGCTCTTTTTTTTTTATTATTTCTCCCCACGGTGAGCAGGATGAGCAGAGTGTTTCAGCAGCGTTTCCCAGAAGGTTTTCTATGGCGTCTTCCAGTGCTGTGATAAAAGGAGAGTCTGAAAGTGTTGTGGCATTAAAGTTTGACCGTGCTGTGACCACGGGATAAATGTCAGGATACATTAAACAGATTGGCGATCACCTTTGTTGACTTGGCTTTTGGTCATTGTCAGTTACAGTAACTGAGCTGTTCCAAAAACATACTGAGGACGAGCAGAGTGGGAAAGCAGAGAGGACATCCAAACATTTTAATCTTAGTTTCTTCAGTCCACAAAATTTGGACAAAAAAAATAATCATGATTTGTGAGTTATTTAAAATAGTAAACACTCTTAAGGCAAAAGTATTCATAAGTAATCCCACAAAATTCTAGCTTATTTTAAATTATATAAATAACTGTCTTGGTTACCTCCCATAATGATGTAATTAATATTAGAGTTTAGTGTCATATATAGACAGAAATGTATGACCCAGAGGTAGAGCCTTGTTCAACTGGATGGCTAATTAATCATTTAAATGAAAGTGTATTTATCACTGGTTAAGAAGACTCTTCATTTGTCCACTTATAATTAATACAGAGAAAATATGACAGCGTACTCAATTTATCCTGCGCAGGTGTTTGTAAACTCACTCTCAGGCTCTCTAAAACCTTAACCTTGAGTTAAAGCTGTGCATTTGTATTTCACATAAATTTCACTTTATGTGCTGCCAGGAACAGGGAAAATTATTTTATGTATTTAATTAGCTCAGCTGGCGATGCTGTTGTGCAGGCACGCTAGACTAGATCAAATCACTTGCATGTGCAGTAGCTGGTAAATCAATAGTAAACTGGAGGGTAAAAAATGAGAATATACAGCCTATAGCACTAAACCCTCCACCTCACATTGTGATGGGAGGGACCTTAAAGTCCACAGCTAACAATGCCTGTTTTCCAAAGTGGAGCATTTTCACCGAGAGAAAACTGCATGGAGTAATTTGTGGACCAGGGCTAAATCTGGAATTAGCGGCTCGACGTTTTTAGTATTGATTAATGAACTACTACGGCAGCAGTGAACTGCAGGGTGGCAGCACTTGTAATTTTGTATCCCCTCTGGACGACCATCCGTCTTAACTCTTCCCATTCCCCCATCCCTCTCTCTCCCCCATCACTCTGCCCTGCTTTTTCCAGGATTGTTGCCTTGTGCTGTAAATTTACTCGTCATAAATTATTCATCAATATCAATTCATAAATAGATGCCAGTTCCAAGCCATTTCTCAGTTTTATTCAACTATATAAAATTTGCTACATTAAGTATTCGCCCACACTCACTTCTGCAAGGCCATACTATAATTACCACTCCTGTGATGTGATTTCCAGGGCCTGCCTTTCAAGATGGTGACTACAAAAAAGCAGCTCTGCGTCAGACAGTCATATCACATTCATAGACAGGCTAGCAGATAACATAATAACATTTAATCATGCCTTCATGTCAGTCACATTACTTTGCAATTATTATAATTATCTTGTAATTATAAAATAAAAGAATACACGGACTGCCTTGCTGTCTTGGCCCATTACCGCTGATCAAATACGAGATGATAGGACTGAGGATGAATTGTGATAAGATCCCTAAATGTCCCTTTGTGTATCTTTGATGTATTAAGTTAGCACAAAATAAAAGTAATGGAATTTCTTTTGGTAGATTAAGATTCTTGGTTTTAGTTATGGATGCAGAGGCATACACTCGATGCAGAAATAAATGCACGTGCATCGAGGTCTTCTACTTGAGTTAGTTTCTGTCTTGTTTTATTGAGCAACTACTTCTGGTTGTGAATTTTTCAGACACCATCCTGGCAGCATAAAATTGAACCTTTTTATCCTGTTGTCTCTATCAAAAGGACAGACAATAAAGAATCTGTTGTCTGTTTTGCCTGCTAAATTGCCTTTTTGTCACCGCTTCTTCATTGTCGAGCCAAGTAAGGAAAGATAACTTCCTGCTGCTTGTTGTAAACTAATGCACAGGAAAGTCTGAGCCTGTTAGCAGCCCCCCGGTTAGGTTCCCTTGTAGGACTGTGGCATCTGTGTTTCCTGGAGAAAAAGGGCGACACCGAGAGAGAGACAGAAGTTTGTTAGGATGGGTCGACACAAATGGAGGAGGTTTGTAGCAAGTGAGAAAGTGAGAATAGTGAAAGCGTTGAAAAGCTACGGCTCTAATCAGTTCCACAGCTAGCTGGCCTGCATGCCCCCTCACTCTGCATTACCAAGCTTCATCTCTATGGTAATGCTCCTGGCCACCAGAGTTCATTTCCACAATTTTCTAAGGCAGGCCAACAGAGATATCAAGGTGCAAAAAAAAAAAAAAAAAAAAAAAAAAAAA
>OOFC01019102.1:0-13275 GCA_900323345.1 Pseudochromis fuscus
GCGGCAGGACGTAAAGGTGCTCATCGAGCTGGCGAGGCGGCGGGAGAGGCCGGTTCCGGAGGAAGACGCCCGAGCGCTGGCGGAAAAAATCGGGGCAGTGACGTACGTTGAGTGCTCGGCACTGACGCAGAAGAATCTGAAGGAGGTGTTCGATGCAGCCATCTCTGTGGGGCTACGGCAATCTGACAGGAGAGCCCGGCGGGAGAGGAAGGTCCGCAGCACGGCCGATAAGATGAAGATGCTCTCCAAGTCGTGGTGGAAGAAGTATGTGTGCGTCCAGTAGGGAGGAGGGAGGTGATCCCTCTGTGACTGATGTAAAACTGGACCTGCTGACTGAGTTGGAGGGACTGAGTTGGACGTGAGGACTTCTTTTTACGTTCACGTGGACGGCCCCGGATGAGCTGGTCTGAATGACTTTAATTCAGCCGAGCAACGGAGGCGGAGTGTGCCTGCCCGAGCTGTGTGGTGGCTGTGGCTTTGGGATGGTTTCAGTTTGACCAGAAAAGGCCCTTTGTTGATGCCTAAAAAGACAGAGAGCATAAGGCTGTAACCACTGTCTGCTCCTCAGAGCCAGCCTGTTAAATGAGACTGTGACCAGCATTCAACCAAAAATTATGGCGCTAATAAAATGTTATGGCACATTGACTGCACATCTTACTGGACTTGTCCAAAGGAAACACGAGCTGACAGGAGGGGGGAGGTGTTCAGGTGGTGATGTTTCATACTGAAAGTGTGCGCCTCCTTTTTGTCTAATTTGGTTCCCGTCTTTAGCACAGCATGTTATTTTATGTGTACTACACTGTAATTCAGATCCCAAGATTTGTGATGGATCTATTTTTATTTTCCACTGATCTCAAAACATGAAGTTAATGCAAAATGCTTAGCTTAAACCCCAAATCAGAAAATTGCAATTATTCTGCTGTTAAAGTCAGTCCTGCACCTTGTTTCCTAAATTTAAATGACAACTTCTTAAGAATATAATCTGTAGCTTGTCAGATTTACGTTAACTCATCCTTTTTTGGGTTGCAATCAAATGTATATGAGTATAATTTTATATGAAATCAACATCTCTATGATGTGATGGTGTATGTCATACGATGAACCGTCATGATTGTGTCTGTGCCACAAGTTGAAGTGTTGATACAACTGTCACGCTGTTAGTCGACCACAGTCAGGGATTTGTAAGCACCGCAACAATACATACGTACTCCAGTAAAGTGATGCCACCGAATAGTAGTAGAATATATTAAAGTTTAACTTATATTTGACTGAAAAGCTTTATCCAAAATGTTAAAGTCTGTTTGTTTCCATAGCTTTCTGTTACTGTTACAATGTTGCAGCAGTAGCATAGAGTGTATAGAGAATGGACAAAGCTAACGTGATGTCACCTGTTTGTGGACCCACATTTTAAAGCCAAGAGTTTGGCATTTGAACGTCACTGTGTTGGTTGTTTGATGCCAGAAGTGGCCGTATTTGGAAATGAAAGGAGGAGTGAGGAGGCGGGTCTAACTCTTGAATTCAAAGACACTACCCAATGTGTATGAGACTCGAGTTCAGGTCAAGTTTTACTTGAGACCAAACCCCCCGATCAAGTACTTGACTAAAGTTGACTTTTGCTAATGACATCAGAATGACTTTTGGAAAAAATTTATTGTTTAAATCAGTTGGAGCCAGCCTCTAGTGGCCATCAGAGGTATTACACCTTCTTACGCTCCTATATCAACCTCATTTTTGAGACTCAGTTAACTTCGTCCATTTCTTTATACAGTCCATGAGCAGTACATAGGTGGTGCCACTGTACATTGCACTTATCACACACAGTCCAAACACATCACCAAAGTCAGGCCATGCAATGAACTTTGGACCAGTGCTGGAGTGGAAACTTTTAATCGTCCTTTAAAACTGGGTGTTAGGCGGGTGAACGCATCAGTGGAGCTTAAGACACAAGTCACTGAAACATTCGCTCCACTGTTCCACTTGTTTCAATGATCACGAGGTCTGTTATTGTCATTGCAGTTAGGGCCTTAAACATAATTATCCGTCTGTCAGTCAGTGTATTGGCTCTCTCTCCTCTTTTGAAATTATACAGTAAATGAGGTGAAATCACCAAAGAGACTGATTGTGTGTTTTGCTTCTTATTTTTCAGAAGCCTATCATTCAGCTCTGTCTGTATTTATCTGTTCCTTCTGGGCCAATGACTGATCAATAGAGCAGACATAGGGAATATCGCATGTCATTATGTATGTTACATAGTAAGCATTTATGATGTTTGTAATGTCATCAGGATAAATCTGTGTGTACATATGTAAGTGACTCAGTCATTGGCTGTGCTGTCCAACTCTAAATGGTACTTAACAGTGTGAGTGTTTCAGTTGGTGTCTGATTCTGGCATGAGAGAAGTTTGTTGAGCTGTATGATCGGAACAAAATAAAATGTGAACTATATCACCTGGTTTTATTGTTGATTTTTCCACAGAAATTTGTTGCCTTTAATAACACATTTAGACTGATATGAAGGACCAAATGTTGAAGTTCACATCCTGGCTCGAGGCATTCAGAGTCATTGCCCTTTATAATGACACATAATGATAAGAAGGATGTAACACACAAGTACAAGCGAGATTTAATTCCACTATGGTCCTTGTTAAAGATAAAATATCTTTACAGTCCAGTACATTGCAGGTTTACTCTGTCTCGCTCAACTGCACAGTGTCAGATGTATTTTACAATCAATGGACATGAATCGTAAGATGACCTGAGTCAGAAAAAAGTGTACACAGTAGAAAGATATCTCAAAACAGCAGGTAAAAAAATAAACAATTTTCCTCTTAAATCAACTTCAAACTAAATTTCTCTCGAGTTCAGAAAGAGTTAAACCCGACTTCAAAGATTTAGCCTCAGAGGTTTCGCCGGCACCGAGACTTCTAACTATGCAGGATCAGATGATTATAATTGCCTAAAATAGGCCTTTCCTCCTATTCATAGTTATGTGTCTACACCACAGTATACAACAATGGGCAGAGAATGACAGTTAGCTAGGTATCTTGTACTTGTTTAGAAGTGCTAATGATAGGGTAGACGGCTAAAAGAGAGTTTGTGTCGTCTGGCAGACTGCAGACGAGCACGTTGTCCAGCCTCACAGTGGGTGAAACTAAGGTAGGAGTGGTGCCAAGTGGTCTAATTATGATAGTCAGGATGGCTCCACTTTCCACCAATATTTTAGCTGGAAAGCCATTGTTGTGCCTTTGCAGGGCAGCCGTGTTGTGAAACGTCCTGTGATTTAGCCTGGTGGTTTGTGCGTTTTGACTGTAATATCTACCTGTCTGCTGGAAGTACAGGTTATTGTCTGTGGAGGGATTCCTGCGCTGTCAGTCATAAAACTAACAAACCAGAGAAATGTGCGAGGGGTGAAAGTGTCTCTAATTTAGACTACTTTGCTTAATTTGAACTGTCCCTGAGGTAGAAAAGTGAATAAAAGCTCTACTGTAAAAACTAGGACAGCTCAGTGCAAAGCTATACGAGGGGGTTTTTGGATCCCATGCAATTTGGAGGTTGTCTGACTAGGTTACAGTGGTTCGTCCAAAAGTCCTGTGGCTAAAAGAGAACACAAAAACACACAAGTTAATGATGTTTTCAAAAATAAAATATGTTTAAATATAATTAAAAGAAAGTACTAAAAAAAAAGAACAAATAACTTCATATAGATGATTTCTTTTTGTCTTTGTAGGGTAGTAATGTTGATGCTTACTGTTTTTCAAGCTAATAAACTTTAAAGAGATTTTACAGAGAGCTGCAAATGATAAATTATTAGTCTGGGTTTGTTGACTTTTTGTCATCTCCATTGCAGTGGTTTAGTGGTTTTTATGTAGTCAGACTTGACACATATAAGCATCCACTTTCACATTTACTGTATTTTCCGGACTATAAGCCGCTACTTTTTTCCGACACTTTGAACCCTGTGGCTTAAAAACCGGTGTGGCTCATGTATCGGCGGCACGAAGCTCGTTGGCTTTTCACAAGCTAGCAAGCTCTGTGCCGCCGATACATTTAGCGTCGTCGCATCAGACCCGGTCAGAGTGGACCACGTGAAACTGTTCCAATAAATTCAATAGCGGCTTATAGACACGTACGCTCAATAGTCCGGAAAATACGGTACTTCACCTCAGAAGCACCTCCTATTTACTTCACTTCACATTCATTTACTTCACAAATACGTCATGATTTTCAGATGGACCACCAGCTCACTAATGAGAAAAGTTTGATTGATTTATTTAGAACATGCACAGAAAAAACAAAACAAAACAAAAAGACAAAAAGATCCCAACACATTTAAATGAACAGAATTCGTCTCCGCTGCAAGAAAAGTGTATTTACATGTTGAAAAGGAGTAGGAAGACACTTATTAAATCCTACTCCTCAAATACTTTTGCATCTTTGGAATACCTTACTTCATAAATGAAACAATCACTTTTTTTAAATTTACCATCAACCCACAACAAATACATACAGCAAAGTTGACTTTAGGCTAATGACATCAGAAGGACAGAGTGTACCCCGCCTCTGGCCCATTGCCACCTAGGCTAGGCTTCAGCCCCCAGCCCACAACACAACCTGAAAAGCAGGTACCTATAGTGGATGATTGGATGAAGCCAGAGACCTTTGTAGCATGAGTGGCCATCAGGAGTATTGCACTTTTTCACAGTTTATGGATACTCCAAAGCAGAGTACAAACCCCCATATCACCACATATCTTTGGCCTCATCACGAGAAAGATCCAGAAGCATCTCTGGTTTGAGATGTGTTGGTGATCCCTAAGATCTTCATGGTTTTCAGACGTATGGTCACTTATTGGTGGACTGAGTGGATCTCTTTCAGCAGAAGCAAGAAGTCTGTCTTCTGCTGACTAATTCCTTCAGGTGATGTCCAGAAGTCCAAACTCTTGGAAGATGCTCTTGGAAGGTAAATACACTTTGAGATGCTATGGTTTTTGTTTACATAAAAATAAATAATATCTTGGTTTCATATATCTGTATTGGTGAGAACTTGTTTTCCTGCACCAACCCTGACAAATTCAAAGAAATATCTCTGGTAGCTACACTCCTGGATGGAAACTGTTGCAGATGCCTTTAAAATTAATGTTGTGTGAGGCAGCGGTGTGAAATGGGTGGCCCGGTCAGCTGTAGCCTTCTTCAGCTGTAAAAACTCCAAATGGTCCTTGAACCTTTCAGCCCTGTAAACCCACCTTCTTACATAACTTCTGAGAATCATTTAGGTAACAACTGAACTCTGACTTCACATGAAAGCACAGGTCCATAATCAGTTTTGATGTCTTAAAGTTGATGAAGGATTTCTGTGGTACCCCTCTGATAATTGCCAGCGTAATGACTAGAGCTCAGCCCACGGGGCGGGATTACAGAGGAACATTAACCATGTTAATCGGGTCTGTGGGTTGGGAAGGGATCCAGCCAGTGGACTGTGGTCCACTTTGTACATTGTCTTTAGGATTAACTGTTGCCCAAGCTCTTGTAATGCGATGCAATATGTCTGGGGCCCTGATTAAAAGACACCCACACATTGATTGAGTACAGTTCATTATTCTTGACAGAAATCTGCTTTCAAAGTATGTTTAAGACCTTCGTCTCTCTCTTGTTGCTCTGGTGACTTCCCCTCATATGTTCACAGGGCTGTAAGTGTTAAGTGCTGGCTATGTGATTATGACACAGGTCTACTGAGGGTAGTGCAAAGGGTTCAGTGCTTGAAATGAGGTTGTGGTGTAAAAGAAAAAAAAATTGCCTGTGGATTTCCAGGCATCACTGTAGGTCTTGTATTCATGGACGTATTTTCCTATGATCTCATGGAAGCTGTAGAAAACACTTTGATGAGGATGTTTTAATGACTGAACATCTGATACCCACCAAGAGATTTATTTCTGTCCGTTGTGTAGATTTTGTCACCTCTCTGCTCAGATAGATGACCACCACTCATCGATACTGTTTTTACTCACAGGTGTCTACAACAAGGACATTGACAGATTTCTTCTCCTGTCTAGACCACTCAACTGATTGGTATTTGGTGTTAACAGTGGGTCATCTGACTGTGTGTAATCTGAATGCGGTCACCTACAATATAAGGATAAACCTACAAAGACATACCCCTAGATGTTAGAGTTGACCTCAGCAGTGCAGCATTTTTTGATTTGGTTTTACAGCTTCACTGTTCAGCAGCATTTAACTGGTTTCAGTGGGAAACAGCAACATGCTGGAAGAACCCACTGTACCAAACAGCAGCCACACAGTTAGTGAGTAGTTGGTGAACTAAAGAGTCATAAGCATCCCTGAAGAGTGGAGCAATCACTAAATTGGAGGTATAAATAATTTAGAGACCAGATACTAAATTTGCAGCAACCTGTGTTCTGGTTTTTTGTGAGTTTTTGTGAGGTTTTTTTTTTTTCCTTCATGATGTAAATCTCCTGTCGCACCACATCCCAAAAAATATGGCCGCTCTACTTTGACCAATGCCTCAAAAACGTTCATCATGTCTTTGTTCAGACATTAAGCAATATAAAACGTCAGGTAAAAAAAACAAAAAAACAGCATGTTTTATTTTGCTTTGTGCCCGAACAAAGAACTTAACTTTAAACCTTTGACTAATGCCATCAAGAAGACCCACACAGCTGCTGCTCATTGGTTGTTTTTATTTTCTCTTTCTTTTCTTTTTCACGTTAATCTGTGTAAACACTTAAAAACAAACACCCAAAGCTTAGTTTGAACTCCTCCTGTCCACATCTACATGCAGTGTTCCCACCATGTGACTGGCTGATCAGATAGTTGCTTTAATGAGCAGTTGAACATAATGAAGTGGCTGCGATGTATAAATAGTTTTCACAAACAAACTGCAGCAGCTAAAAGGAACAAAGATTTTCTGCATCATCAAACCAGTGCAGAGTGAATGGTGCTGCAAATTTAAAGCATTTATAAGATGCAAAATTATTCCTAGAAAGAGAAGTTTGTTTTTATTCCATAATGGTTGAAATGTTCATGTCTGCTTATTCCTGAGGAGCGCAGCCACCAGCCTGCTGTTGGCTAACACCGTGGTTGCAGGAGTGGCCTGTCTGGCATGCTACAGTATGGCGTTGCTAGTGGGATTATGTTTTAATAAGCTTATATAAACACCCCCCACAGTGCGGTCTCATTATGGGAAGCTAATTGAGTCGCTCTGTCCAGGGGTCAGCAGAGCCTCTTTGAACAGCTCTGTGTTTTGCTATAAAGAGGCCTCCAGAACATCTGTCCTGCGGTCTGTCCAACATGTGTCTTTCTCGCAGGCAAACTGTTTAGATGTGCACATGTATGCACTTGCAATGCTGTATAAATGTAAACGTGGACGCTACAAGTGCCTCCAGGTTCATTCACATCTTGAAGATAACTGTAAAAGAAACTATAAATTAGGACTCACTGCAGCTCAATGAAACTCTTTTTACAGCAATTTGGCCATCTGTCAGCCTGACACAGTTCTTTGTCCTTGTTTCACTTATTTCTTGGAGCCTTGTGTTTTGGTCTGTGTGGATGTTTTTATATTTATTTGTCATTCCTATTTTTAGCAGTGCCAGCAGCGTGAAATGCCACACTGAAATATCTCAACAGCTCAGCTTCAGTACAGATATTAATGTTCTCACACGATGAATCCTGCTGGCTTAAAATCTCTTAATTTTTCTCCTCACATCACGACGAGACATTTCGAGTTCAGTGAGATGTGTTGATAACTGTTGGTTGGAGTGCAGTCATATTAGAGGCCAATATTTACTGTGAATGAATCCTTTTGAGTTTGTTGATTTTTATGTAGCATCAGTGGTGGGGTCCAAGTTTTCACTTCTTCAGTTTATCTCAGCTTGATAAGTAATTTAATTACCGTATTTTCCGGACTATAAGCTGCTACTTTTTTCCGACGCTTTGAACTTAAACACCGGTGTTTCTCATGTATCAGCAGCATGAAGCTCGTTGACTTTTTACAAGCTAGCAAGCACCGGGCCGCCGATACTTTTAGCGTCGTCACATCAGACCCGGTCAGAGTGGACCACATGAAACTGTTCGAATAAATTCAATAGCGGCTTATAGACAGGTGCACTCAATAGTCCAGAAAATACAGTACTTTTTGTTGATAGGTATTCACAGTCCAAAAAGGTTAAAGTTTTTAATGAAATAGCACATTTTCTATTACTACCACCAATCTGAGTGAATTATCTTTACAACCTTTGATAGATTCTCATGACATGGTATTGATGCCAAACACTTTGATTTATGGCCAAATACCGGCAAAACTGAATATTTGACTATAACTTGTGATAATTATCAAAAGCATCAAAACAACTGCTGTGAGATCAAATTATAAACTATAGGAGGTTTTTTCCAGCTTTCTGTTGTGCTGAAGGTGAAGCACTGACCAAATCTGCCAGTTCCTGCAGCTCGTTGCTTCATTCACAAACACCTGTCACATGAGGCATTACAATATATCAGTAGATAAAGAGGTAAACACACAGGAGGGTTGTGCAATTTTCCTGTTTATGGTTGAGCAGACAGCTGAAAAGATAATTAACGAGTTTGGGATTGAAGGAGATGACAGGATTGACTCCATATCTGTTTCTTATCTGCGACTCTGCTTCACAACAGAAACTTGCTCTCCATCCAGGGCTCCAGTTAATAATTGACTTGACTTATGTCAGACCTTTGCATGTTGTGGCCAAGGTTCAGAGGTAAACATTTTGGATTTATAATCCTCTGCACTTCAGACATGAACCAGATGCTGTGTGCTCCTTGATAAAGAGAACATCTGCTGTTTGCTGAGCGTCTCCAGTTGCCTGCGCCGTACTCGGTTTCGATGTTTAGTGCCAAATTGTATCTGGGGCATGAAAATTCGTCCTTCCCCGACGTAGTAAGTGATTCTTCTGATGAAAGTGGGGCGCGGGAGTAAAGACTTTGGAGTCTAATTCAATAAGGTTTTGATTTCCAAGAGGAACCACTTTTAAACGTGTTTTTTTTTTTTTTTTCCCTCAGTTGATCATATTCCCCGGTTTGAATCTGATCAAATGGCTGATGTCACTAACAGAGGTTGTGATTGGCTCACAGCTGAAGCCCACTTGGCTGATGTTATCTGATTGGCCTCCAGAGACATACATTGTTCTGCGTGCAGAAATGGATCAGGCGTGTAGTGACCTCATTTACTCCACGACATATGTGAATATTTTCTTCCTCCTTCTGTCTTGTCTCGCTTTATCCCGTGATTCCCCTTTCTCTCTCTTGCCTTTATCAGCTGCTTATCAGTTTATTTTGTTGGCGTTCCCTCGCTCTCCGATCGCTGACGGCCTGTGGTGCTTTGATCTCCCACATGGGACAGATAAGGGCCCAGGGTGTGTGTGTGTGTTTGTGTATCCATACAGACATTTACGTGCTGTTTTCGCCGGCCTTGATGTTGTGTTGTGGTTTACCGCTGTTTGGACTCCATCAGCCTTCAGCCTGACTGATTTACACAGGTCAAAGACAACCCAGATAACATGTGAGTGACTGATATTGATCACAAGTCATGACTGAGCATTTCCAAACATCCGTGCAGAATTGACATATCAACAAAGTGCAACTTTATTCCTAAAGTAAACAAACGCTAAAGAAGTCAGTCGACGGGTTTAGTGGTCACTGATAATGTCGGAGGTGGAAGCTGATTATTTACCCACCCCTGTGACTCATTAGTGGCTCGACCAGCTTAACAGGACTATTGAACCAAAGTGTTCCTTGTTGCAGAGTAAACACAGATAATTTGGTTCCACATATGCAGCATTGAGCTCGTGGTCATCAGCACGTTAAGACTGTCCTCACAAGGAAAAAGGAACAGCATCAGCAAATGTGTTCAACCAATAAACTCCAACAAAGAAGGAAATCCTGTGATTATTACTGGACAACAGCAGTGAGGGAGGATGGGTTGATGGATGAGACAGTAAAACATCTGCTTCTGGCACAGACACTGTTTCCAGATTTCATGTGTTTATCATAATCATTCCCTTACCAGAACCAAACTGGTATTTTTATTTGACTTAGTTGGTGGGCTGGTCCACCAGGGCTCAAAATTAAGGCCAATGCAAAAAAAAGTGCAATAATCACAATGGCCACCAGATTCTGGTAGGGTTGGGTATCGTTAGGATTTTTATGAATCCGATTCCCATTTGGGTTCTGCTTATCGATTACAGTTCCTAACGATTCCTTATTTCGATTCCACAAACAAAAAAGCAAGTGCAACCTGTCTTGCAGCTTATTAATTTCCCACACAAGTTGGATTTTCCACGTTCGCCGCTCTCTCTACTAAAATGAAGCCACACTTTCGCCCGTTTTCCCCGCTCCATTTCCTGTTGCCATGTGGCGTCACGTGATGTGTTAGATATGTAACAGACAGGTCCTGGCAGATATCTAAGGTCCGTGTGCAGCCTTGTGTAAAATGAGCACATCTAGGAACCGATAAGCAGAACCGAAATAATAATTTTTTTATGGGTACCCGGTACCCAACCCAGCTCCAAAAAACTCCAATTGTCTTCATATAAAAAATCCTAAATTTCACCCATGAATTACTCAGTAAATATCTTTTTAAACAGGTCATTCTGACGTCATCCGCTAACAGCAGCTCTTCTGTTCAGTGATCTGGTGGTCCATCTTAAAAAAATAAATTAATTTAAAAAAAAATCATCAGCAGATATTAAGCTTCCAAAAGAAGAACATTTCGGGGCGTGGTTAGTTTGATTGACAGCTCTGGTCTCCAAAGAGACCAGCGCTAAGTCAAGTCTCATGCACATTGAGCAGTGACCTCAGGTTCAAGGGTCAGACCCGCCTCCTCACTTCTCCCTTCAAATCTAAATATGGTCACTTCTGGCTCCAAACAACCACCATGGTGACGTTCAAATGTTGACCTCCTGGCTTCAAACCAGCAGGTGATGTCATGTTCATCCATTCAATACAAAGTCTGTGCATAAAACTTTGTAAAGACATTCAAGGTCCCCAGAGGATGAAGCATTTGGCACATTCCTCGACTTTTTCCTGGGCTCCATCAGCAGGACATTTTTTTCACTTATCCCATAAAATACCAGCAGATCTCCGGCAACCAGACAAGTTGCAATGACTTTGTTCATCATCTAACTCTAGTTTTGCCATGAAGATGACATTTGTAGTAGAGTTTGGTGTTTTTACAGGATGAACTGTGACTGAACTGAAAGTTCTTCTCCCAATAATGTGTAACTCCAAATGTCAAATGTTATGTATCGTTTGGAGAGCAGCTGAAACTGTATCTTATGGAAACACCATTGTAGGTTTAATGGAGTCACTTCCCTTCTCTCCCTTTTCTTCACATCCTCATTTCTTCATTTAGCACTGGTGCATCAAAGATATACAGTTTATCTCATGTTGAAACTTTCAGGGGCTGAAGCTGAGAAGTGTTACATTGCATCATCGTTTGTTTGAAATGAGTAAGTGGATCAGCACATTAAAGTGACTGTGGTCTCTTCCTCACTTCCTGGCACTGGTTCAACTCATGTGCTCTCCTGCTCAGCCGGAGGAGATGCATCTTGACGGGAAACAGAACCTCTCGTGGCCGGGGACGCTCTGTTCCCCGCTCTCCTCTAATGTACTTACTGATGGACACATGAAATCTGGATGTGGACCCATAGAGGCTTTAGCTCTGCAGGCCCAGACCGAGCCAGCTGTTGGCAGTTACTGGGTCGGTTATGTAAGCGTGTCCCTCTCTCTCCTTATGTGTCCGGGCTCCTTGGCTCATGTCACGCTGGGCCTAAAGCTCTTTATCAGTAACAGAGATAACACCTGCAGAAGCGCTCCACTTCTCTGCCTGTGCACAGTGGAGCTATTTTACAGATGACTGGAAAACAACAGGATTCAACATGTGGGTCTCACAGACTCTCAGTTCTTTGCTACTTTTTGGTTGCAGGTTCTTTGATTTGTGCCCTTCTAACCCTTTTTCTTGTCCTTCTTTGTGGTCTTCCACACCCACGCTCACTCCCATTTTTTGGCCCATTACTCTGCGTCCATTCTCAAGTTGGCCTTTATCCCATTTCTGAATATCCGCATTCATTTTTTTCAGGCGAATACAAAAAACAATGCTCTATTCTTCAGTCCCTGGTCAGCAGAGTGACCTTTACCTTCTGCTCTCTTTCTGTTATATCTTCTTTGTTTAGTCTCCTTTTCCAAGTTTCACAACAATATAAGTTTACCTCATTTTATATTTATTTATTTTCTTATTTCATACACTTCTTAGCAGAGTAGCAAGTATTAACGAGTTACATTTACTCTGTTACATTTACTTGAGTAACTTTTTGTAAAAACTGTACTTCTATGAGTAGGTTTACTCCACCATACTCTTTACTTTTATCTGAGTAGATGTGTGAAGAAGAAATGCTACTCTTACACAGCCGTTACTTTGTATTTAGATGTACAGTGGTGCCTTGACTTACGAGTGCACAGATTTATTTGTTTTGCAGATACATTGTCCGCCACTAGTTGGCACTGTGAACGCCACAACATCCGCCCAGCATCCACTTTACCTGTTTTACAAGCCTGTACCTTTAAGCAGGTGGCTTGTGGGTAATCCGTTAATGACGTATGAGGAAGCAGGGATTTTGTTTTATAGTTTTGTAGTTGAATTATTTGCGTTAAGAGTTTAATCACCAAACAAATTAACCTTTAACCCTGAACATTTAACTGGTGACAGAAAGTATTTCGTCGGCCATTAGCAACGTAAGTTCAGCTGATTTTGAAAGCCGACAAGCAGAGCGTCTGTACACTACCGTAATGTAGGTAATATGTACAGAACGCTGCACGTCAGCAGGAATCAGCTGGAATTACACTACCGTTCAAAAGTTTGGGCTCACCCTATCACACCAATGGTTTTCCAATGACAACAATGACCATGTACAGACTGAAGGATCTACCAGATTGTTCTACAGGCTTTACTCTGATTACATATGTTTCAGACTTGACGGGAAACACTTGTGTTTCTCCCACTGTCAGACACAGGAGAGGCAGAGATATGGTTGGGGGACGTTTTGCTGGTTCACAGACATTTACTCAGTATAACTTGATGTTGTGGTTGCTGTTTGTGTTCAGTTGGAGTTTACATATGTTTTGTGATACTTGTTTTTGGTAAAATTGGACAAATTGTTTTTTGTAGGGTGACCCCAAACTTTTGAACAGTAGTGTATGTCAACAGGGCAAATGGTTGAAGAATTATGGTAAAT
>OOFC01019104.1:0-18432 GCA_900323345.1 Pseudochromis fuscus
TCTCATTATCTCATCTCATCTCATCGTCTATACCTGCTTAGTCCACACTTGGGTCGCAGGGGTCTGCTGGAGCCTATCCCAGCTGTCATAGGGCAGGAGGCGTGGTACACCCTGGACAGGTTGCCAGCCTATCGCAGGGCTAACACAAAGACAAACAACCATTCACTCTCACACTCACACCTACGGTCAATTTAGTTTGATCAATTCACCTAACCAGCATGTCTTTGGACTGTGGGAGGAAGCCGGAGTACCCGGAGAAAACCCACGCATGCACAGGGAGGACATGCAAACTCCGCACAGAAAGGCCCGAGCCGAGATTCGAACCCAGAACCTTCTTGCTGTGAGGCACAAGTGCTAACCACTGCACCACCATGCCGCCCCTCTGCGCAGATCATTTTAAATGTATCACTCACCTTGTTTCTAAAGGTTTGTAGCTTTTAAATCCACAAAGAGGGTTTTAAATGACCTGATGTAATTGAAGGTGCTGCTTCACAGTAACCATAAATTATTCAATCGTTTAATTTGATCACAGTTTAGATACAAAATATTTCAGTTGCCATGCATCGTACAATCAAGTCCTACTTCACATTAATTCATTGTCTTCATTTATTTATTTATTAATAAAGTGTATGCAAGAAAAACACAAGTTGTTCTTTGCTTTAACTGCCGTAGCAATGGATCAATCAATCTGTTTCTATTAAAAGTGTAAGTGGTTAACCTTGAGGCATACACCTGAGATCAAATTTCCACACAAACAATTATTAGTTTCTTTAATAGCGAGGTAAAAAAACAAAAACAAAACTGTAATATAATTGGAACTTAATCATGCAGTATATCTTATTATAAATACAGCAGAATAACCTATTCTTACTTTAATAGTGAAGAGAAAAAATACTTATCTAACACCTGGTGGTCACCTGTGGCTCTATAAATCTATTTGTGGTTATTCTGTACGTCTTGTATTAGCATCCATGGCCACAGGGAGACAGAAAAGCACCAGTGATGAAGTTCAGTCTGCTGTTATTGCAGTGATGTCAGTGATATCCTTAAAGGCCCTCTGAGCTCTATCTCTTTTCTATTTGCCATAGAAGGACATGATGGTGAGAAGTGCTGCTGCCCTGAGCAAAGAGGGGTTAGAAAGCAGTGAGGCCTGACGCCATGCGGGCTTCAGATATGGTAATAAAAGTGGAACCATCTATGGTTATGGATACAGTTTTGGAACTCGTGATGATATTTGCTGAACTGGACTCACTGAACGGTGACTTCAAAGATCTCACAGCCAAAATCTTCTAAATGATCAAAAATCTAATACAAGCTTCCAGGGTGATGCCATGTCTAGTCAAGTGACCCAAATTCCCCAGAAGTCCCTCCGGCAGCAGACCTCAGTACCTGCTTCCTGATCTGCACACCAGCAGCTTAACAGGGGGGTCGTGAGATAAAGCGGTCTGCAGGGGAAATGCTGCACATGTGAAAGTTCTTTGGTGCTCGGCTGCTCTCTCAGCTGTGACAAATTAACCTCAGTAAAGGTTCAATCTGACATTCAAAGAGGTGGTTGACCTTCCCGGAAAGATACACTGCTGTAACAAAACAGTTTCTTAGACTTTGAGGAAATGCTCTATCACGTTAGCTTGATTTGGACTGCAAAGAAAGGAGGTCTAATGTGCTGATTAGGTCTTTGAAATCCTCACAACACTTTGCCAGTGAAGTGGTGTAAACAAATTAAGCATCAGTGAAATGTAGTAATCTTGTTCTTAAGATTAAGATTTTGTTCATTAGTGGCGGAAATAAGATTATGCACATCAACTTAAACTTTCCTTTTGAAGACCGGATGAGCTTGTGAAAAGTTCCTGGCACAAAATATTTTGTTCCAAGCCACACGTCACCATGAGCAGAAGATTTATACTGATGAGCCTTTTGAATAGAGAATGTAACCATAAAGGGTTCTTACAAACTAAAATACTCTCATAAACATCTGTCGGAGGGTGATATGTGGTGTATTTTATTCAAAAACTGGTTCTCTAAACTTCAAAACGTTGCAAAACATCAAATGTGTTTTGTTTTCCTTGTACTGCACAAATGCTTCCACAGATGGCACTCTTCACTTCCCAGGAAATATCTGACTGGTAGTAAAACTTTCTTCAAAACAAACTCACGTGTCCTGACTGATGGATCTCCAAGCTGGACGCTGGTGTCACTGAATGACCTCCATGAAAGGCTACAGGTCACTTCTCTGTCACTGGCCTCACAGTAGTGAGTGTTTTCTTGAAGATGTTCTTGGTACCTCAGTAATCTAATGAGTCTGTGCAAACAAGAGGCACAGTCAGTCTTCAGCTGTTTACTGCAACGTACAAGAAGTGCAACAATCTGAACTGGTCCGGTTTTACACTTGCATCACTCCTCCTTACCTGCATGCAGTTTATCATGAACTGTAATAGAAATGGAGTGCCCTTCTCATTCTGATCAGTAAAATGTGCATCAGGTATCAGGTCTACATTAAGGTATGTGAGATGATGCAGGTCAGACTTTAAAAATAAATCTGTCATCATGTAACACTGACAAACGTGTTAAATGTTGTGTAAAGTCGCATTTACACTGGTACGGCTTTGCCCCACTTTGCCTCGGTTTTGGTGCATTTACACGGGCGAAAAAGGACCTGGAACTGGAAGGGAGGTACCAGTGTAAATGCAACTTTAGAGTCTGATATGTATCAACAACCCAAAATGTAACAATGACCCCAATTGTTATTAAAAACATGTTTATAGAACCCGAAATGTAATAATTTGTCAATAATATAACAAGATGCTGAGACCAAAAAGTAAAAACTTTGCCCAAAATGTAACAACTCTTTGCCGAGGGTAGTCCCTCCTCCGTGTAGCTGGCCATGGTTTCTGACGTCATCTTTTATGCCATTCTTTCGTTTCTGACCACGCCGTCCAGCTCCTGCTGAATTTTCTCATCGGCGACTAATGACAGAAAGGTTTGCACCTCGTCCTGAGTCCATGGGCAGGATTTCTAGCAGATGCCATTTCTCTTCTTGTTGTCATTTCAAACACGTCTGCATGTTTAGATTACGTGCAGCGCAGTGATGACACAACGACGCAGTGACGATTCCGACCAATAAGATTTTAGTACCTGCTCCGACCTGACCAGGTACTTTTTTTGGAACCGCAGGAGAGGAGGTACGAAAATTTGTACCAGGTACCAAGTTCCAGGTACTTTTTTGCCAGTGTAAATGTGCCAAAACCAAAATGAAGCAAAGCGAGGAGGTACCAGTGTAAATGCGCCATTGTTGCATTATGGGAATTTTCTTTAATTCCGCTTCAGGCTCAGCACTTTTATTACATTATCGACCAGTTATTACATTTCGGGTTTTATGACATGTTTTTTATAACAGCTCAGGACGTTGTTACATTTCAGGTCGTTGTTACATATCGGGCTCTAACATGCTCATTTGAACACTATATAGTACAGGCTGCCTATGGTCCCAGCTTTCTATTTCACACATGATTGCAGGTGCCACTGCTCAGAATACAAAACCCAAAAGTGCAACACACACTAAGCCAGACATGCTTGAATCATAGGTCAGACCGGTAATACGAAACGTAAGGGATCTAAAGGCAGCCAACACAAAGCCAGTCTGGCACAAGTTGAATGGTGAACTGGTTGTAGAAACACTGAGAGGACTAATAAGGGAAGTGAATGCAGGTGCACAGGCAGTCAGAGATGATCAGGTGATTAACTGGCAGAAAAACAGCCTGGTGGGGGTGGCTGGCTCTGAAGTGACAGGGGAGTTAGTGAATGGAGCAGGCAGAGCAGAATGAATGAACTTCCCAAAAATGGCAAACCAGAACAGCAGAGAGATTTGCATATTTTTTTTTCGTTTTAGTAGCTAAAACCTGCTATCCTGCTGTCCTCTTGGCAGCAGCCGAAAAAAGCTGTAAAGGCACCACTGGCATTAGAGTTTAAGTTATCTTCTTGTCCATATAATAAATACACTTCCAAATGACTGCTAATATTATTGGCTGAAATTATCAAGCATTGGTTTGCGAACATGTTCAGGACAAGACAAATATTTGCTCTCGTTTTAGCTCCATTTTTGGTCTCCACCAACTCCAGTGGGATTTTTTTTGTTTTTAGCCCTGAAGCATCTTAATTCTCTGTATGTTTGTCACATAGTTCAGCACATTTCTGCTGCATTTGGACATCTTTCAATAACCAGCAGCAAAACTAAAACAATGAGCGGAAAGAAACTTAAATACTCAGGATGAGGGACCTTTCAGACTTCAGTGCTGTGTCTCTGTGGGTGAACTACATTTTCACATTAAACATTGTCATTTGACCAGCTGATACTATTATATATTGTATAAAATATTGATAACTGTAGCTTTAATGCTCCTTTAAGAGACACATGGTGACAGTGGTGTGTTTCAGCCCTAAAAAGAGTAAAAAGTAGTGAAAAGTAGATGTGATGTGCTTTTCAGTGGTTACCTGTGGTTATCCACTACAGTAGGAAAACACCCACCACTGCTGACTAAATTGTAAAATTTGCATAAATCTTGTCAACCCTCAAAAACAATGGTTAAAATTAGTCACTGTGAAAAACAAAACCAGATGGACAAACTGGTGCACCATCAAAAGTTTACCATGTTAAAACCCAACCTACTGCCACGTTACTTAAAGTGTTATTACATCTATTCATTTCAGATTGTTGCACACACTGGTTCAACCATCGGTGAACTGACAAATTGACCTGAAAGACAAGTGTGTGCATGTGTGCATGTTCTGACATCACTGTTCATGCTCCGGCTGCTGCCATCAACCCTGTTAATGTGAATCAGGAGAAAGATTTAGCAGCTTGACATTGTAAATCCTTCATTGATCGCCCTGGCATTAATTTGTGCAGCAATCGTGAAGGAGCTTTGGCTACTGATGTTTATCCACGTTGGCTTTGAAGGCCGTAACATCTGGGGTAAAGGTCAGATTGTGGCAAGTTCACTGCAAAACTCCACAGACCACAGAGGGAAATGAGGAAAATCTGTCTTTGCTGGTTCAGAGCTGCATGTGAACACTGAATTGGCTGTTTTCTCTTTTTCAGTAACCAGGAAGTAAAAAAAAAAACAAAAAACACTTGGCTTGGTTGCCAGGCACCGCAGCACAGCAAGTTGGATAGATTTGGCTTCTCTGGGAATGTAAAGCCTCTCTCTCCCTGTAATCTGTAATTGTAGCTCAGCTCCGGCTCAGCTGTAGAGAAATCAATGTCATCGAGGCATGGACCAAAAACATTGAGTGAAGGGTGAAAAAAAACAAAAAAGACAGAAACCACAACAAAAAAGCAATGACAAAAACAAATGTGGTTAAAGTATTTGTGGCAGCAGGTGGATCAGAGCAGAACAAACAGAGCGAGAGAGTGTAAGATCTTTGCAAGGAAAAAAAAAAGCTTGTCGACAGAAGCTGTGCTGACCTCTGGGACCTTCTCCTGGGGCCCTTTCTGTGCCGGAGGCCTCGCACAGGATTTGGGAGGACTTGCATATTGCTCTCTCACTCCGCTGCTCTCAGACTACAAAGCTGTAAATATACAAGCTTGAGTGTGATGCCTGTTGCAAGATTTATCTCAGGCATCTGGTAATATTTCATTTCAGAGAGAATTTTTCCAGTGATATGACGTAAAGTTTTCAACTTTTAAACACTTCAGATGACAAAACAGAGAATACAGACAAAAACAAAAGATGAATCAGATTCTGTTTGGCTTGTTGTTGATCCAGAATAATCATAGCATTATTTAAGTTTTTTTTTTTAGCCCACTTTGGAAAATATTCTACCATCTGTGATGTTTTATTTGCTACATTCTTCCAATAACAAATTGCATAAGCTTCTCAATAACAAAACTGTCTGAGTAACAGGGAATAGAGGCGTGACACAGATAATATGATGCCCTTGATTGGGCCACCAGGTAAAAATTAATCTTACTTGTTCCATATGATCATTTAATGTTACTAAATCGAAATCTGAAAATCCTTTTATGGTTAAGCAAATATTAAAACTTTAAATCAGATTATTTTCAACAAGTACCGATCAATTCAAATGTTTATAAGGGGTTCATATGGAAGATATATATATACCCGACGACAGCTCAGACGGCTTAAATCTCATAGTGAATTTTTCCATAAAAACAAGAAGGTTATGTAGTGATATGTTTTTTCTCAGATATTATAATGAATTCAATTTGAGCAAATAATGAAGTTTGCTTGAAAATACTTTTCCTTTTAAAAGACACTTAAACAAAAAGCTGTAGAGTTGTAAAGTCTAAGAAAACAACTCTGCTCAGTTGTGGTTTGCACATCTTGTTTGACCATGTTGAATCAAATGTATTTATTGCTCCCATGCTTGCTTGAATAACATATTTTCAGTGTGTCTCTCCAGGAAGAAATTAAAATTAAATTAAATTATTATGATAAATGTCACAATTAGTTATGTAACAAGTGGCCAATCGTGGCGTGAAGTGGGTGTGCATATCTGATGTCAGTTTCAGACACTTACAGAAATGTTGGGACACAGGCACCCCATCTGATGCTTGAAAAATACAGTGGGAAGAGGTTTCTGAAGACATCCAGCAAACAGTTCTGTCATTTTATACCGATTTATTAATCTAGCTTGAAAACAGTGTTAAAAACCGTGGGCATAGATGATATCTGACAAAAGGTGTAATGAAACAAAGGGAAAAAAAGCAGCATCCAGTGTTTCTGACATTTGCGTATAGGTCCACATGTCTCTGCCTTTGCTTCACCAGTAAACATATTTCTTTCTTTTCTGTGATGTGTTGCAAATCAACCTGCTGATTGGAGGTGCAGTAGTCATTCACCAGCAAGTCATCTTCCCCCCTTTTTGACAGACACCTTTTCTGTTGAGAGTTTGTGGTCAAACTTTGGTGAACCCTCGGGGAAGTCTACTGCATCACTGCTGGTCCACTGCTGTCACACCTCTGTCCTCTCACAAACAGACCCCAAATAAACCTGCCAGGAGTAGTCTGAGTGCAGTTAACCAGCACATATTCCTGAGTTATGTTCCAGCCAGTAACATTACCTCACTGAACATTTCCACATTGTTTTTTTCTTGCTGAATTCAGACAGAACAACTAGGTCACCCGAGTTTCATGAAGACAAACAAACTTCCACGCGGTCCGCATGGACGGATGCCATCATCCTCCTCCTTTCATTATTTTTGATTCCATCCGATTCATTATTCTGCCTGTTTGCAGGAGGGAAAAGAACCATTAACCCACATATTTATAGGGCACACACAGATATACAACCTAAACCATTAGGCCAATCATTTGCATGGCAAAACCCATTTGTCCGCTTGTTTGTGGGAGAAAACGTGAGATGCACATGAGTCTTTGAAAGCGACCTGAGGCAGCCTTTTCACCCGGCCCCGTCTGTTGTAAGTGGGTCGGATGAACGAAATGCCTCCAGATCAGTCCGTACGTGTGTCACAAAGCATGCTTGTCTCTGGCTAACAGGGTGAAAGAGGCTCAGCTGAATGGCCCCCTTTTCACTCCGACACTCAATTAAGGCCTAATTGGTTTGGGGTTCACTACAGGCATGTGGCAAGGCAACGCCCCGGGTTTCTTGTGCACTTGTTCCCTTTTTTCCCTCGACTTCACCCTCTGGAAATATTCCTTTGATCTGTGAACAACCAAAGTGGGTTTTAAGCCAAGCGGCCGGTAGCCTATTTTCTCTTTGAACATGGGCAGTAGTTTGGGACAATTACTTGAGTATTTTTACAGTTCATTTGACTCACAGATGTAATATGTTCTACGACTATGACACATGACAAAGTGGTGTACAGTTAAGTGCAGATATAGATCCATCTGACCATGACTGTGGATCCATTTGTCTTTGCAGGGTGTGTGCGAGAGAGATTTCTATAAGCTGTGTCAGCAATGTAGAAAATGGAGTGTAGCGTTACTGTAATGCATTCCTGGAAATCTCCATCAGTTTACTGCTCCCCATAGAGCCATACAGTCATAACAGTAATACCACTGTGGTTATGGCTTAATGTTACGATTATGGATTCTAAACTACATAACGTATGTGTCGTCATGCAATATAAATCTCTCCAGGTCTACTGAAACTACTTTCTTAAAAAAGTAAACAGATACTTTTACTTTCCAAAAACAATGTAAAGTTATAAGTTCTATGTTAAATTTTCACAAAACAAGAAAATCCTTCAAACTATGTTGGAACTTAAAGAATCAAACTATTTTATCACTACATAATAAGAATTGTTGCCCAATGCATCTTCATGGGTGCAATCAATAGCGGCACTATTTACTATTCTGCATTATTATTACTGTTTCTTCCACTGATATTTTGGCCTTTATCTATTCTCACAGCTCTGAGAAAACAACAGCAAAATATATCAAAACATCGGTATGTTATAACTCAGCGAATCATTGTGTGTTGTTTACAAAAATGCAAGAAAGTGTGCAAATTTTTTTCCCATTAACTTTGAATGGGGAGAGGCGATAAAAGACACACCATGGCTCTCGCATACTTTAGAGTAGAAACATCACTGTAATTTTAAACAGGTCCCAAAGACTTGAATTGATTTAGACTGAGGCAGTGTTTTGATATCTCTTATGGTTTAGATGCGAGGGCAGTTTATGTTTCATCACGATTTTGGAGCATTTCTGAGTTTACAATGGGTGTGTATTCCAGGGATTGTTCAGCCTCTGGATATTCTACATTACAAGTGGGAGGACTGACAATCTAGTCTCAAACATTTCTCTTCTACCTGTCAAAATTCTATAATTTTCAATCCATATGTACAAGCTAGGTATACTTGTCACTCAGTGTTTGTTTCATTGTGATGGGACATGCAGGGATTGATGGGGCAGTCCTGAGGAGTGCTTCCTGAGGAGGTGAGATCTGGAAAAATCTCCATCAAGCCTTCTCTCAAAAGAACAGATGCTAACAGAAGCCCCATCATCTGCTCCCCGTGCCAATACTTAGTTGTTCTAAAGCGGGGGTGTCCAATCCTGGTCCTCGTGGGCCACTATCCTCCATGTTTTATGTGTCCCTCTTCCAACACACCTGATTCAAATGACCAGCTCATCATCCAGCTCTGCAGAAGCCTGCTAACGATCCTGATCATTTGAATCAGGTGTGTTGGAAGAGGGACACATCTAAAACATGCAGGATAGCGGCCCTCGAGGACCAGGATTGCCCACACCCATTCCAAAGTCATCCCCTCCAGAGAGATTCAACTCAACTGTTTGAAGAAAAATGACACATCCAAGTGAAACCACTAAAAAAGCAGAAAAAAGTCCCAGAAATTTGGATAATAAGATCAAGTTACATCAAACAAGGTGCAGCTGCAGCCAACCAGAAGTTTGGTGAGACTTTTGGCCTCAATGCCAAAGTTGAATGGTTTGTCCAAGGTAGAATGTGCTGGTGGCATCTCCAGAGCTTTTATACTGAACTCTCCAGTCGTCAGCGTCCCCCCAGCAACCTGGTCCTCAGGCAACAACTGGGACTCATGTTGGCCGGAGACCTGGCATCGACATAAAGGCGAACCTGATGAAGCTCCACTCAGAGTTCCCTTTAATGAATGTCACCCTCTCCTGCAATGAGAGGTAGCACTGGAGAAATGGTAGGCCAGGAGGGATGAACCTTGATAACAAGATTGTCAACACCAAGAAGAGAACCGCTGTTTCCTGTTTTAATAGGGAGGTGGTTGAACATCCTCTTCTCAGGTACTTTGACCCATCCATATATGTACCTGATGGAGTTCACTTCTCCAAAGAAGGTAATAAACTCTTCTTGATGAGCATCCCCTCTGCCATTAAGAAATGTATTTGAAATGAAAACACAAGATGGCATTCATTTACACTGTGACTGTGAATTTAAATAAAGGTAAAGTAAAAGTAGCCTACCTATTTGGGTAATGTGTGAGAATCCTCATAGAAATACTTCCAAATATTTTCTAGTAATTTCTCTAGTTCAGCAGCCATACATTCAAATGACTCAGGAGACAAAATTGGTTTGATTTTTTTTTTCAGTGCTTCAGTTCTTAGTGTATTCAAAAAAACTTAACACTTTGAAAACTTTGAACAATTTTTCAGTTTATTGTGCCAAAAATACTTATGACTTAGATGATAATCATCAACATGTGTGATCAAACAAAAATAAAAAGTATATAGAATAGACATTAGTCATTGGTATGTGAGTGTGTGTAATTGGGTGAATGAGTGGTTGTGAAGCACTTTGAGAGCTAAGCTAAGGAGTATAAGTCCATTTACCATTTACCATACTATTGGATAAGATGATGCTCCCAGAACATTAAAGGCAAGGAAACCCACTCATTTATTAACATAGTTTCTTCCTGTAAGTCGTACCGAGCAGACCACAAACCATTTTCGTAAATGCAACAGTATTTGGTCTTTCTCATATTCAAGGTCTTTCTAAAGATATGTCTTAAAACTACAAAGACACAATTTAAATCCCCAAACTAAAGGAACATGTGCAGCATGTCAATTAAACATTGTTTTCTCTGTTTCCTGAATTATTCTCTGGGTTTCCTCTGCACTGTTTTCCTGAATAGATGTGTTTGATCTGACAATCAGAGGACCTCAAAGTAATATCGACCGTATAAAAGATGTGACGTGGAATAAGAATGAATGAGGTGATCTCACTCTGTAGCCAGGGATTACACGATCAATAATCCATTCAGTATTCAAACAGATCAGTAATCTTATAACCTCAAGTATGTCAGCTGTTTTTTTTTCCTTTTTGCTACTCTAATTGGCTGTTTCTTCTTTTCCCCTCTGTCAATTTAATGTGTGAACATCTGACATTTTCCAACTAACATGTTTATATTTTGCCGGTCAGTGAGAAGTGAATACAAAATGGCTTCAATAAAAGTAACCTGCAGAGCATTGCTGTGACCAGGGAATCCTGCAGAGAAACTGACACACACACACACACACACACACACACAGAGTCACGCTAACACAAAACAGATGGCTTCTTCCCCCGACTGTGTTATGAGTTACTACACCACGATATCTTTGTGTATTCACCAGAAACTCACAACAATTCCCAAAAAGCTGGCCTCTGCTGACCTTGACCCACGTCAGATTACGTCACTTGGTGGGAACACCGCGGCCTAATTCTGCCCCCTTTGTTTGTTTCCCTCAGCGTCCCATAGAGCCCGGAGACCCTCGGCAGTAAAAACACTCAACGGTAGCAGGCAGCTCGTGGGACGGCCGTGCACATTCCACCGTCTGGGAACGTCCTAACAAACTGTCAGAGGATCCAAGCAGTCATCGGTGTGAGTGGGAGGAGGAGATGACTGGATAAATACCATAAAGCCAAGAGAGAGCAGATACTGAATGAGAAGTAACACAGAGAAATGGATAAAATGGTCAGACTAATATTAAATTTGGTCAATGACAATTCTGCAACTGTGAGGCCAAATGAGCAATTTCAGCTCAATGGAAAAGAAACTTTTCTGTGTCTTCATCAAACCTGTAATTTAGAGAAAAAAAATATAAATATATGAATACCTCCAAATAACACAAACTAAGCACAACTATGCAACATGCTTTTCAGTCTTATCGTACCATGCAGGCTCTTCAGTGAAGGTACCAATCTCTGCAACCCTGGTAGTCAGTCTATTGCAGGGCAAAGACTTACAGCCCATACAGCAGTATTTGTGTTAATTTCTAATACAAAATGGGGCGCTATGCGATGGGACTGTGCAATAGGAGAATGTGCAATACAGATATTGGGTCTTTTTCACTGTCTCTTTGGCCTCACATGTTTATAGTCTGTACTCTACTGTTCTTGTATTTGTATGTCTCTGCTGCTTATAAATAAATAAAAATAAATCAATTTAAAATCACCAATTAAACAGAAATTCATGTGTTTGGACTATAACAGTCAGGAGGCAACAGTGCACCGCCTAAGTCAAAACTAAATAAAAAAAATAATTATTGTATGGTTGTTGTATGTTGTACTTTGCTGTTGGCTTGTCTGTGAGGAAGGTACCCAATTAATTCAAGTGCAAAACAACAACAACAAAAATGACTGTTAAGTGTATAATGTTTTTTTTGTTTAAAGTGAAAATTTGAATTCATAATAGAGAATATTGAAATTATTACCCAGATGAACAGATTTCTTGGAGCTGATGGAGCCACTGATGAGAGAAAATGAGTTAATACAGTATTTGACTTTTAGTGTTATCCTGACTTTCTCAATGAGTCAATAATTAACTTGGTTCTCAGTACAAAAGCAATTACAACTCTAAAGAACCGTAATACCAACTGTTTCACTATAGTCAATACATAAATAATGCATGTTTACAGTTTTGTTTAGGGAGCCACAGCATGTGGTGAAGGGAAACATCTTGGTCTTGGTTTAATACTAAAAAAGTCAACAGTGACTTAAAGCATGAGGCAGTTTCCTTTGCTCTTGATGCCTAAAATTTCTGATTTCTTTTTGCTCCTTCTGAGAATTAATATTACCACCACACATGTTTTCAATAAAACATAACCAGCAAAACAAATTAGCAGTATAAGTGTAAAAGACAGGGTTACCAAAATATGACGTGTGGTTGTGGTGTTTTTTCTAAGTGTAACAGCCATACTATATCACTGCAATCATACGTTTTTTGTCTCTTTAAACCCCTATAGTGTATCTGTGTTTCATGCCTTATACAGACTAATGCCTACCACATGATACTGACCAGGAAGAAACCAAAATCCATTCACAAAATCTACATCAAATTGTATTTTATCAGCTTGAATAAAGTTGCACTGAGTGAGCTCATACTCTGTCGTTTGGCCAGGCTTCTTCATCCACACAACACTAAACCATGAAATGAAAACTGAAGTGTGACTCACTCTGTAAGCTTAACTTTTCACAAGTAATACAAAGTGCTACAATCCTCTGCTCTTGGCTGATTTTTTTTTCTTTTTCTGCAAACTTCAAACTGCATTACAAAATATCTGTTCACTCTGTATTGGTTTGAATTTTCAAAGATTACTCTCTGGAAATTTCTAACTGCAAACTCTAGGGATGAAAAATGAGCCAACCAACAAAAAGCTGCAGTTCCTCAAATGGCCACTTGAGGCTGACTCCAAAAGCAAGTCAGTCTCCACTTATTTAAATTGTATTACGGTTCATCACAGGCCTGTCTCAGTCAGATCTACCCTCTGGCTCCTCTCCCTTGTCCGAATATGGTCACTTCAGACTAAAATAAAAAACAAAAACAAAACAAAACACCATGGTGATGACCATATTGCTAAAGTCTGGGGTTCAAAGTGCTAGCCCACAAACCAATGGGACACGTCACTGTGGTTACATTCATCTCTAATATGTAGTCTATGGTTACAGTTGAGGAAGAAGTGGTCCTGATCTGTGTTTTTCTCTAATACCACACTGAGGCTGATTGGAGGGAGGGTGGCCTGTGGTGGTTTGCTCTCCAGTTTTGGAAGACGCAAAGTATTTTGAATGGTTTCTGTCATGACATTGAGGAGTACTAGAGAAGTTTAGTGATACTGTGTGGCCGGAGTCTGTGGCTCATTAGAACCATTATCCTTAACCTGATTGGATGGCTGACAGGACGGCAGTAAGCAGATGTTTTCCCTGGATATAAACACAGATTGATTGTGTGTGTCTGGATGTGTGTACATCATAGTCTTGCATAGGTCTTTGTTTTGCTTTTGACAGCTTCAAAACCCACTGAATATTTATTACCATTTGAACATTTTTCTCTTATTTATTTAAATACAAGATTTCTGAGACATGTTAATGTGGACAGTTATTTTCTCTAAGAACCTACATAGAGTCAGACTTACTTATATATTCTGATGTACAGATATTTTTTGGTTTAGTATTTCAAAATTTTGGGAAGCATGCTTGTTTGCATTCTTGTTGACAGGTCTGTCTCTTCAACAGCTGAAGCAAGGACACTACTGTTATACAGGACACTAGCTATTTACCTCTTTAGTCTTTATGCTACACTAAGCTGGTTGCCTTGTGGCTCTAGCTCTGCACTAAAATGATTGTGGTAACAATGTTCTTATTACGTTCTCAGTAAAAAGCAATTTACTGAGTGGATTTCTGAGTCCTCCACCCTGTCTTAAAATCAACACTGTCTGTGCCTTTATAACCCTCCCACACTATCTGAATACACTCCATACACTTGCCACCCACTGTGGAAGAAAACACGCTGATGTGGAAAGAAAAATACCCTGTCAGGGCTCTGAAAAGAACACAGGTTGAAGCTGTGAAATTTACATAATCAGTCGATTAACTGCGAGTTCAAAGTCGCTGCCTCGCATCAGTGGCTCCTTGCGGTTGTTGGTTGTAAAAGGAAAGTCTTTGCTGACACAGGCGTCAACGCCAGCCACAAACACTTTGCCTGCTTCAATTAGCAGAGCTATGCATTACCAAACAAAACCGCTGTCTCCTGGACAGTGGAAATCAATGGCTGACACTGACACCAGCAAACATTAAAACAACACAGTCCATCATCTCAACAGAGCTGGAACAGCGTTCTTGAAGTTCAACAAAGGACTCTAACAGTTACCGAAGAGAGAAAAAGGTGATATGCTAAAACTCTGCCATTGGTCTTCCTTTCATTTGTAATCGCATAGTCAGTATATTTGTGAAAATCAGTGGTTTTAAGAGGCATTAATGTGTGGAATCATGTTCATTACCTCTGCCAAGGAGGTTAAGATGTTGTTGGGTTGGTTTATTTGCGGAAAATCTACTATGCATTTTTTTTGTGGCGAGATAGGCATTTAACTAAGGCCTTGGTCTCCACGGATTTAGGAATCGTGCATCCCCTGTGTTTTTTGAGGTCTGTGGGAGTTGTGAAAGTTGCAAAAGTTAAAAAAAAAAAGGTGTAAGAGATTCGTCTTGGGGGCTACAAGGCCAGTGTGAGATGTCCTCGCCAACACAGATTCGATTTAGGATATGCATGCTTTGTAGAGGTAATACTGAAGACGTGCGGAGGTCTTGCAGCAGGCCCACGGACGCTGCACTTGCTCCATGTGTTTGATTCACTTTGTACATCGTGAGTGCGTCCACTGTACTCCAACAGCGCAGGAAACTTGCTTCTGCCGTGTGTCTTCCTTGTGGACACTGTATGTGTTTCTCCAATGGTTTTCTTGACACAACCATGAAAAAATAAAAGAGCTTGTCAGACCTGAGGTTGTTGTATGGCACACTTGCATTCTTGCAAAAATGTGGGAATTCGTAGAGTTTGTTGATCATAATCAGCATCAGCATCCTCCGTACGTGCTTAAAGGTGGTCTATGAACTCGAAATTTGGCAAGATGCACTTCCACGGTGTGTGAGTTTGTTTTTTGAGTTTGCATTCTTGCATATACACATCATGTAGAAAGGAATACAGCCAGTTGGGACCGAGGCTTAAGTGACAAATGATTAAATGTTGGACCAGATCAGAACATGCGATCCTGTCAGATTTAAAAAGAACAATCAAACAAACAAACAAAAAAACCTTACAGAGATAAATGTGACTGAGTGGGAAGCAAAACACTCCTGCTGTGCCTATAAGCTGGAGAGGAAGACGGAGGAGGAAGTGGCAGGTACAAAATGAAAACAGTGAAATGTTTCAGCTGTTCAGGTAAAATTCATGAATGGATTTTGTTGAAAATCTACACATGTAGGATGGTAATCTCTACAAGACAGTTTGTGACAAATCAGACATGGATTATGCCTTGGAGGATAATTTCCACAACTGTAGATGATGTAGTATTGTAACATGTAAACAGATGCACAAAAAGTCTAGACAATAACAACCCATTAAGACAGTGTGAATTTAATGGTGTGATAAACTCATTTGTGGCTGAGCTTCATTTGTCGGTCTAGACAAGCTCCACTTTCCACTCCTCACTAATCTGACACATCTGAGCCTTGACAGCTGGGTGTTGTGGCTCTCACCCACCCAGAAGGCATCCTCTCACCACCTTCTCACCCACACACACACACACCCCATCTTTCTCACCTCAATCTGTTAACCCAACCAGCTTATGTCCAGATCAGTAGAAAACACACGACTGCGTCACATCCCCGTCAGCCTTATAATCCGCTCAGCATCTCCACACTCAGCCCTGTGTGAACTTAGCAGACAAAAAGGGGCCCGGGGGTTGTTGTTGTTAGATTACATGCAACTGATACTGTCTATCTCTTTAGTTTTAATAAACTGTCATGCTGCTGAGCTGTAACCACAGGGGTGGGGAGCATGGATGATACTGGTTTTATACATGGTTACACATGGATTAGACATAGTGACTGGTCAGCTCTTTGAGTATCACAGCTAAGCTAAACCCTGGTGACTTGTGACTTTGTGAAGGTGTGGACATATCGAGAGGTGTGATCCCTCATTGCAAGTGTGAGTGCAGGCCACCTATTTGACCCCAGACTGCAAAACATCAAAAACTATTAAATGCATCACCCTGACATCTAGCAAAGATGTTTAGGGGCCCCCGAGGATGAATATGAACAACTATTGAGGGATCGTGGTGATTCTCTGACCTTTTTTTGGTCATGAACATTTTCCCTTCAGGATAGATCCTCATTGCTAAAACCCTCATGTTGAGGTCATCTGGTGCAATTTAAAGGTATAGACTGTATAAAAGAAATGTTCATAGTCCACAGTAATGTCACTTCCTTCTTTGTGGGTTAGGGTTTTGAAGCCTAAAGTTTGGCAACAACACTGTCGCCAACTTGTTTTTTTTGAAGATGTATGTGTTCTGGACAAGAGGGAGGAGCTAAGAAGTGAATCTGACTGCAGTTACCCTGCTGTGACAACACCCACCTGTCAATCAAAGCTGTATTTCCCTTAATCACGCACATTTAAACCAAACACGATTTCAAATAGATGAATGCTGTTATGATTCCCTCTAGTTTTGGGTTTTGTGATTATGGGTCCTTGTTTGGCTTTGGGTTTTGTTTTCTGTGTTTGGATTATTCCTTTGTTTCACTGTCCATGTCTCTCCTGTCATGGTTGTTTTTGTGTCACTTTGTTGGTTCCTGTTTTATTTTGGTAAGTGGTTGTCTTGGATTTGTTCAGTTCACTTCCTGTCTTTGTTCTCTTCCTCCTGTGTGATTGCTGGCCCGGCCCTAATGTGGTTCACCTGTCCCACTCCTGTGCTCACCTGTGTCTTGTCAGTTAATCACTGCTCCACTACTTATACTCGTCTCGTCTGTCTTGTCTTGGTTGGATCGTCTGTGTTGCTCCCTGTGTTTGCACATGTGGTTCCCTGAGTGCCTCTCCTTGGCCTGCTCCCTGCACTGGACTACCGTTTGTCCTCCTGTTCCTCCCCGTGTGGTTCTTTGGGTTTGTTTTGGGTTCCTTTTTTGGATTATGTTCTGCCTGTTTATTTTGGACTGTCTTTTTTTCCCTGCTTGTTTTTTGCAGCGCCTTTTGTCTATAATGTTTTTGAATTAAACTTAATTTCTTTTATTTTGAGTTAGCATTTGGGTCCTCTTAATTCACCATTCCTAACAAACGCTATGAAAAATCATGTATCTAACAATATTCTGCAGATCAACTACTTGTTAATAATTGTCTCATATTTTATATACCATGTTTAACTTTGTGCGTATTTATTACTTCAGGTGAGAACCTTGTATAAGCCCTTTCTCGATTTCTTTTCTCACCTGCACTCATCTTTTTTCCATGTAATGTAACCTTTTGTCTTTTTTATTGTGCGAAATTTAAAAAAAAAAGGTAAAAACTGACTGTATTGTGCTGTAGGTTAATCTATCTATCTATCTGCAACAGAAATATGTGATTAAACACTAGGATATTCCTCTACATAAAAATCTTTAAAGCTCGGCATGCACTGATGTACATGTGTATGTGATCTTTTTATGTGTTGCTTTATCCTGTAAGTTGTGTAGGACTGTGACATGATGAAATCAGCTGATCAAACCTAGTATTTATCTGATTTGATTTCTTCTGATTAAGGTAAAAACTGGTCATTTATGTATCAAGTGACGTCCTGGCTGCTGAAATGATACACATATAATGGGTAGTTGTTTATATTCGTGTATTTTACACCTTTTTCAGGTACTATCTGAACAGGAACAGTGATTCTGTCTCCATTTTCATCACAAAGGACCTGCACTGTCTTCTTTGCAGCTGTGTGGGGAAGTAGTCATTGAGTGCTTTGAGTGCTAATGGCTCTGCATTGATAAACCTTTGTGGAAGAACTGGGCCAGATATTGATTAGGAATCTACATGAAAGCACTCAGGGTAGTTTACATTAAGAGGTCAGGAGACAACAACAGCTGCTGATCAGCGACGCTGTGCTTTTAAAATTTTAAAGAGATTTTTTTTCCCGTGAGGAATATTTGATACACTGCAGGAATTCATTCAAACTCATCCCAAAGG
>OOFC01019104.1:18452-41599 GCA_900323345.1 Pseudochromis fuscus
TTCAGGAGCAAAATTACTGATCTTCCACATTTGTATTGGAAAAGCAACAACATCACAAGCAGAACATTTAAAATATCTTTAATCATTGGATAAGCTTGTATAATTTACATACTGCATAATATATTTCTCCACAGCAACAAACATAATCCGTTAATTGTTGAACATTTTCACTTTTACAAAGAAAAAAAATAACATCTTTCTCTGGACACATAAACTAATAAAAACCCATCGTACCATGAAAATAAAAACCATTCCACTCATTCAAGCAGGATATCGATTCAGCTGATCCAGTGAACTGCAGTCGGTCTCTGTGGCTTTAATCTTCCAATCCTCTATGCTTTTTTTCCCCTAAGTTAAGTTTTGGACCTGGTTCAGAGCCCAGTGTGCACTCAGTGGGGTTTGTCTCAATTCACTTCCACTTCTTTGAACAGTGTGAGATGTGAACAAAGCCAAACACGAGAATAAAATATAAATAAGACTCATGAAAAGGAAATGCTGTCAGGTACCCAGAGTCCCACATCAGTCCCTGGATAATTTGTGCTAATGTGTGTGTGTGTGTTTGTGTATGTATAAGAGGAAGGAAGGAAACAGCAGGACACCGGGAGTGGAAGCTTCGTTTTAGCTGCATGCTGTGTGCAGTGCACTCAGCTCACTGTTTATCCCTCCACTCTGCCTCCAGGGAGACGCCACCAGTCTCTTAGCTTCTCAAAAATGGCCAAAACTTGTCGTCAAAAGACTCTTGACAGCATTTCAGGTGGCTAATAGGGAGAGTGTGGCTGAGTTGTATACTAATGCTGTTAGTATGAGAAAAAGGAAGTAAAATCATCAGTAAACAAGAGGGATTGACTTTGTGATGATGAAAACAAAATACAGAAAAATATACTTTTAAGTATTTAGTATTTAGGTAATTTCATTGAGGGTAATTAACTGCAAGTGACACTGAATGTGTTGGTTTAACTTTGTCATTTCTGTATTTAAAATGTATATTTCAGCACATTAGAATACAGAGAATTTAACAATGTTTCAAATCACTTAAATGTGGACATTACAATTATTTGGACTCAACGCAACAGATGTGCATGTTTCGTGCATAGCTGATTTACATAATAGAGCCTGTAATATATTATTTATTTTGCCTATGTGACTTTTATGCAATTATTAATATGGCGCCCTTTATAAAGTTTTGGAACCAAAAGCATCACTAAATGTTAATAAATCACTAACTAATGCTTTATAGATCATCTGTAATCCGATGGTCAAATGATAGGTAAAAATATTTTGCAACCTGGCTGCTGAAATTCCTGTTGTTGTCGGCAAATATTTAACAAAGACAAAGTTGAATGATAATCAGTAAGTGGCAGGAAGAAGAAGAAGAAGAAGAAGATTACAAACTGGAAACAGTGAAAAGTTTCAATTCTTCAAGCAAAATCATAGACTGTATCAAGAAATGGACGCAACAACTGGGTCTCAAAAGTGAAGTCAAAGCAGAAGTGCAAAAAAGTGCAATACCCCCAATGACCATGAGCTGTTAGCTCCAATTGACTTCAATTCAAATATTGTCATTTCCAATCACGAGGTACTCATTCTGATGTCATTAGTGAAACTCTGTTCTTCTTAGTGATCTGGTGGTCCCTCTGTAATTCATTTCATCCAATGAGACCAGACCTGAACTTGAGTCTCACACACATTGGACAGTGTCCTCGGGTTCAAGGGTTAGACCCACCTCCTCACTCCTTCCTTCATATCTAAATATGGTCATTTCTGGCTCCAAATGAACAACATAGGTAATGTTCAAATGCCAAACTCCTGACTTCAAAATGTGAGTCCACAAACTAAGGGGTGATGTCATGTTAGCGTCATCCCGTCTATGTACAGTCTATGGCCAAAATTCATGACTTTCTCACACATGCGGGAGGAAGATGTTATATAATCTGTTAGAGATCAGACATGAATGATGCCTTCACGGAGGTATGTGCTCTCTGAGTACTTTCAAATAATTTTATGGCATAAAGATGATTTATACAGCATCAGTTGAAGGATAAGTTACAACTGCTTCATAAATGGTACCTTAATGCAAATAACAAACTTCACAATGTTATCAGCTTTCAGAAAAAAAACCCAAAAAAACATTAATATTATTAGTCTAACTTCATTCATTCTCATTTTCTCCCGCCTGCCATCATTCAAAGTGTGCTGTTACGCTGCTGCTGCTGCTGCTGGCACTGCAGTAAACATTGTTTTATGTGGCCACTAGAGCTGAAGCCTCCTCTGCCTCATTGTCATGGCAACCGTGTTCATGTGGATATCCACTCGTCTATGTAATCACGCTGTTTGTCTTGTGCCCAGAATAGCCGGAGGGCGCAGCCACCTGAAGCCAAGGCAAACACATCACACACCGGGCATCTGATGAATCCCGGACATCGAGGCGGCAGAACAGAAGGATTCAGGGAGCTGACCTGCCCAGTCCTGCTTACCCTCCTACCCTCTGAAAGGGAAGAGATGTTTTTGTTTTGATTTGAGTTTGTTTTGTTTTTTTTGCTTCCCCCTAAAGGTATTTCCCACAAGCTTTCCAAAATGTTGTAACAATTTCCTTCTTGCTCATGCACACTGCAATTATTATCCCTCTCTGAAAAACAATCAGACCACAAGCAGCTCCTCCTGGCACCTTCGCTGTCAGCGCTCATTAAATCTCTGCCAGGGAGTGGTTTAAAACAATGTCCATATTCCCAATTTAAACTGGATGTGCTCAGTGAAAACACATGAAACCATCATGAGCTACAGTATATCCTCAGAAAGACACACTATAGCTGGTTGTAATGCGTTTTACAGGTTTGTTCCCTGCACTAAAAATGTAGTTTTTTTTTCCATATGCCTCAGCTAATTTGGAAAGAAAACCTCAAACTAGCAGAGCAGACGGGGTTTTTTGGCATGCAGTATTGCTTTACAGCCAACACATATGTTGAAAAGGGAAAGAGGTTTCAAATGACTTCATGTCTATACTGTGGTGGGGAGATATATCATGGCTGAAGTGAGACTGATAGATGCTCTACTTGTATTCAGAGACAGAGAAAAAGAAGAGGAAGATGTTCCCATCCGTTCAAGAGTTCAAGGTCGAGTTTAAGCTCCCTTTTTTTTTCTCGCTTGTCTCCAGGACTGGCCTGCAGTCGCTGTTTCTGTGGTGCCGGTTTTTATGGTGCCGTCTCCAGCAAGAGGGCATTGTGTGTGCATGATGTGTGTGTTGGCACGGACTGAACGTTTCCATCAAACCAGTGTGGTGGTGCAAAGTAGGTTGAAAAAAAAAAAGTCAGGAGGAGGAAGAGGAGGAGAGGAAACACTTCAGTGACTCAAACACACAGAGATGTTGAGGTTAACATCTCACTGTAGCTGCATAGAGAGAGAGGGAGTTTCTTTACATTGAAACCTGCTAGAACATGAATAAAAAGAGCCAAGGCAACATGTAACAACAATGAATATCTGTACTACATCAATGCAGAAAATGGCAGTTAACTCCATTATTCAATATTTAGCCTAAACCCTTCTTGCTGATTGTCCAATCATAGCTTAACAACAATATCATTAGCATGCCTGGCTAGCTAGCTTTTTAGCCACAGTACAGTGGTAACTTAGCGCTACTTCAAAAGTCCACTTCCACTGTACAATATTGTCCTGCTGTGTGGCAATTAGTCCTATATAGTGTGGTGGTGTTTAGTGTATTGCAGTCAACTCTTATGTTGAAAGGGTTGTAATAGGAAGTAGTTCAAGAGTTGTGTATGTTGTTGATTGAGAGGGCCTCGTTGTTAAACTCCTAAGTGTCACAGTGAATCCTTAACGTACAATGTGACATATAGTATCAGAGTTTAGGTTAACGTGTGAAAATTTGCCCTTCAGTTCCTTCAGCCAATGTTATCCGACCAAGCATCTTCAAAATAATTTGTCATGTAATGCTACCAGTGAAACATTGTTTGGAAATGTTTGGTTTTTTTACATGCTTACGATACTAGGACTGCCTCCCTCCACAATGCTGTTTCTTTACTTACAGTCTCTATATGGATTGTTACCTGGTGGGGATCCCAGCTTTCTAGCCATCAAGTACATGTTCATGTTTCAAACACCATTTATAAACTTCTTTTTAAAAAACAAGTAAGTGAAATGGTTAAAAAGTCAGTGCATGTGAATGCAATTACCTAGCTAGCTACCGTAGAGGTGATTAAATCTGCCAGTTTCGATTTCAAAAAGGCAAATGTAACAGTCAGCAACAAAGAAGAAAAAAACAGAAGAAATGAGAAGTCAGCTCATCTAACTGAGAACAATTTGAAAATAAATCTGTGTTGTTATCACTATAAACTGCACGTGCCAACTTTTGCGTTGAGTTGTGTTGAACACAAATATTTGGATGTCTTAACATAAAACTTTTTATTTTCTACATATAACTTAATAAACACTGGTGAAAGCCGAGTTACGTGTATTGGGATAAACAGCACAAATGAGACTTAGTGACTGGTCAGCTGAGTGTGTCAAAGAAAGTGTAAAGTTGTTACAAACATCTGGTGTATGAAAAACAAGATCTAAGATTTTTAGGATGCTTTGGGACCAAAAGTGACTATACCTGAATAAAGTGTGTCAAAAATAATTTTAATTTTGGTTGCAAGATCATAACTCATACGTTGTATTGACAATAATGAGTCAAAAATAATATGTGGAAAAAAGACGTTTTTTTTAATGCTCTACCTCAAAGGAGTCGAGTTAAGGTCATATTTACCTTTGAAAAGGAGTTGTGTTTTTTTTTTTTTGACAAGTAGGATAAACAGTCTGATTATATAATATGTTCCCCTCCGTTTACCAGATGTGTTGAAGAATCCCTGCACCATTAACATGACTAACTGCAGACTGGTAGGAGGTGTTGTAACACCGTGATGAATGAGCTGAAAATGTTTGAAAACCTTTGGGACTCATCTATTCTTACCCTAACCTGACAGGCCAGCTGTGCTCAGGAAGGCAGTCAGCATCTGCCTCTTTCACATACACACAAACACACACACACGACAAACACACACACCGTTTCCTTGTCAGTAGTGTTGTCATCTATTGAAGAACAGACATTATTATTAGATTTGCTGAGGAGAACCTGCTTATGTAAGCCAGCAGACAGGCTTTTGAGAAATAAAATATTGCTTTTCTTCTCTGATTGTGTTCGGTCCTTCCACGCATTTCTCACAAATCAACCAATAAAGCTTTCAGCACAGGGCATGCAATATCCACCCAGCCAACATAATACATTTACCGGTCGACACTCAGGAGCACACAGACTGTTGGTCTAGCCGTTTGTACACGCAAGCAGAGGCCAGGAGGAGGCAAAACTGATAAAAGATTATCTCAACAACAGTGCAGTCATCTCATCAGGAAAAAATACAGGCATATTTAAAGTTTAAGGTTTACACCAATCAGGCACAACATCTGCTTCAAAGAACACAGGTTACCATAACTGTTAAAACAGAAGAAAAAAATATTTTAAGCCATATTCAGGATTTGCCTACAACCGGTCACGACTAGTACCTGATGCACAGAGTAGCTGTATTGTGATTCAGTAAATATACACTATTGCAGATGGTTGGTTAAGCACTGAAGGTATTAGCTTCACAAAGACACGAATGTTAACAGTGGTACATTATTTTCAATGAGCAAAACTTTTTCAGACCTCAGTGCGTTTTTTGTCGTCTATGTCATTCATGTCATCTACTGTTAGTCAGGGGAGTGTTTGGGGAGAAACACACACAACTTTTATATTATACTTATAATTCACTTTTTTTGTTATTACTTTATCATTTAATGCATTCTGTAACCACTGGAAGAGCTTGATTATACTGCTCATAATAAATAATGGTTTATACAATAAATTTGATTTGGGATTTTATTGAAAAGATGATAAAAGAGAATTTGGTTTTTATCTTAAATGCAGTACATTAGGCTTCATCAGTGCTGTTGTTTGTGGAGTGTGGCAATCATTCCCAAGACCACAAGATAAAATCTGAGGTGTGTGGAAGACAAACTTTTAGTTGTTTTTGGTCAAGATTTTGTTTTTTCCCTTGAAATAATATGTCATTTTGATCTCTTCCACTGTTAGCTACTTAAAATGAAACAATCGAAGGAGTCAATTTCAGTTTTTGGTTACATTACAAACAGCTCTACACCACATAGGGTGCAACTTTTTGATTTTAAAGGGTCAAAACATAAGATAAAGTTAAAATGTTTAATAGTTCAATCAGTAACTAAGTCCCGAGGCTCAAAAAGTTTCTATGTGGGAGAATGATTTTCTAGAAGACAAAGCCAATTCAAAGTCAAGTTGATGTTTAAATTTTCATTTGTTGAAAAAGTATACGTCGAACAATCTGAAATCATGTTTCAGCTCTCTGGCAAATCGTCTCACTGTGCTTTACGTCTAAGGAAAATAAAATTAAATAAGATTAAGAAATTAAATAAAATCAGGGAATGCTAAAAAGACCCTGAGAAAAACTATGACACAGGATTTTAATACTGGTTTTTCTATGTTTGTGTGAGGCAGCCCTGTTTGGCTAAATATGGTCAAAATCCTGTCATGTGCATCCACCTTAATACTGACATCAATGTTTTATAGAAAGTTAGTGCAGTCACAGGAGGGAACAACACAACAAACATGTTTTGTCTCTCAAACCCAGTGTCTTTCACTGAGGAAAAAGCCTCACGATGTGCATTTCACAACAGCACTTCACTCTTCTTGTCCTGACCCTCAGTGACCTGGTCTTTGAAGTTGCAGAGGGAGCGTTTTTAATAGTGGCTTTAGTCCCCTCTGTGATTATCCTTCTTACAAAAACGTCACATCTTCTTGCGACTGCACCCAGCGCCAGTGAGCGTCGTACTCGAGATGCATTTTTCCGTTCATTTTGCACGTGTCCAAGTCGATCTTTCCGTTTTTATAAGGTTTTAGTTTGGGGCTCTGGCTGGTTCCCAGTTTCTCACTGAGGCGAGTTGGGCTGCCTGTTTGGTTGGTTGGTTTATCCAGGACGCCGTTAGCCTTAATGGCATTGTCCTTAAAAACGGGGCTTCCCTTATTTGCCTCTGGAGACTTGGTCCAGATGGGAGTGTCTTGCTTGGGGCCCTCAGATTTAGCTTGGGGAGAGCTCACAGGAACTGCTGGTTTCCCAGTCCCAGTGACAGCGCTGTTAACCCCATTTCCAGGTCCACCTTTCACCTCTGTCCCATATTCAACCCCAGTTCCATTCTCATTTGCCCCTGCTCGAATCCCAGTCCCAGTACCAGGCCTCATCCCTACTCCTGCTCCTTTTCCAGACCCAGTAATTGTAGTCCCAGTGCCTCCTGCTGTCCGACCCCCAGCAGTAGCCTCCGAGACCAGCGGCGTGGTGGAGCAGATGACGGACTCTGAACTGGAAGGGCAGTACTCATCCATGTCATCCGCCAGGGTGTCCAGGTAGCTGCCGATAGAGATGTTGTCCAGCTTGTCATTGGGGTCCTGCAGACTGCTCCAGGAGCCTCTCCAGGAGGTGTCGGGGCCATCGCCCAGGCTGTACTGGCTGCTGGTCAGGCTGCTGCAGCGGCTGGTCAGCGTGCTGCGCTCCTCCAGAAGCCATTTCACTGCCTCGATGCCCTCATGAACTGCCAGCAGCTGCTGCAAGATCTTCACATCCACCGAGCGCAAGTGAGCCTGTGGACACAAAAAAGGAGATATTACAGGACAGATGCATGGTTACTTTCACTGTGATCGTGTTTTGATAGCGTGCAATGTGCAACGCTGTACACGTGAGAATTAAACAGAGCTTGAACCTGGGTAACTACCAGGACACTGCAGATATTTATTTAAAGCAGTCAGCTTTGGCTCCAGAGTGCAAACACCATTATAATGCTATTAAACTACAGCAGATTACCATAATAGGAAGAAACATATAACAGGCGCTCGCAGGTTGAGTCTGCAGCACTAAAAATGGGAAACAGATAAAGCAAAGGTAGAGACAAAAAGGAGCTACAGATGAACAGAACAAGGGAATATGAACAAAACCCACTCTGCAGGAGAAGCTGTTGGGAGATGGAAATTTGATACAGTGGAAAGTTCGACACATTAGAAAAAGAAAATCAAATTCCTTTTGTGGTTTTAAACTGCCTTGTAAAACCTTTGTTAATCGTGCACACTACTTGAAAGTTTATTTCTTCATGATGACATCTGGCAGAAATAAGTACAGTAATAACTGCATTAAAAATAACAGCCCTGATATCCTCTAATGTGATATGTGTGTGTGGGAGGTTGAAAAAGCTAAACGGTGAATAAGAAGGAAAAAGACGGCTGTGGTCATGGAAAATTCCTCCCCAGACTACATTTGCAGAGGTCTGCAGTGAAGAGCAGGGCCGGGAGGTGATATATGGCACCAACGTTCAGGGCTCGGCCTGATAATAGCCACTCGTCTCCACAGATAACTGCTCCCTCTCAAAGCTCAAGCCTTTAATTTCTCCGTATTCCTCAGTTTCCTCCACACATTAATTCTCGCCTTTATTACTTTCTCCTACTGTGCTCCACAGACTGTCAGTGGTCCTTCTTTCTAAAATCCACTGTAGCTGATTCCTGAATAATACTGTTAAATGTGCATTATACACATACATAAACATGCCATTATTTTGCAGTTTGTCTTACATCCTTGTGACTCATATGAGTTTATGATCTAATTAGACTTGTTTTTTTGTTACCAGTAAAATTTAGTCATTGTTATGAGTGCGAAAAGTAAAACTACTCAATGCAGATAGCGGTCCCAGTGTGTGTATGATAACACATATAAACATACTCCAGCGCTAATAAGCAGAGCAGCATCAATGGCCAAGAAAACTACATTTAACTATTTTATTACCTGATAGCTGAGTTTTTTGAAACAGCACTGGTTCAGTGATAGAGCGGCCGTCTACCAACCGATGGGTCGGTGGTTCGATTCCCGCTCCTCCCAGTCATTGTTGGTGTGGTGTTTACCCACCTTGCCCTGTATGAATGCTGAATGAATGGGTTGGTGGTGGTCGGAGGGGCCATAGGCGCAAACTGGCAGTCATGCCTCCGTCAGTCTGCCCCAGGGCAGCTGTGGCTAGCTTAGCTTACCACCACCGGCATGACTGGCTGTGCATGACTAATGGTCTCTGTAAGCACTTTGAGTCTGGACTTCTGAAAAAAGGTGCTATATAAATCTAAACCATTATTAAATTGGTAAAGCAAACTGTATCAACATATCTTGTTTAGAATTGGAAGAGTAACATAGCTTAAAAAGTAAGAAATACAGTAAATTACCTAAAATAAAATGAAAAAGTAGGGTTGTTAAATAAATGTACTCAGTTACATTCCACCACTAGAGTTTACTAAAACTAGCTTATAACTATAAACCACTCAGAGACGCATACTCTAGAGGTACTGATGCTCTAGACTGAACACTGTTGCCCTCTTGGGGTGAAATAGCAACACTATCTTGTTAAAACATATGCCCATTATATGAGCATCCTGTTTTTCAGACAGGATTCGAACCCCTTATCCTGTTCAAAATTTAAGTAATTTTCTATCCCTTCAATAAAATCATCAAGATCTGTTCAGTGTCGTTTTCCATAATATTGCTAACAGACAGACAGACAGACAGACAGACAGACAGACACTGGCAAATCATACCCTACTTGGCGAAGGTTAAAAATTCAAAGTGTTAGAAAGTTATATGAAGCTTCTGCAGTCATGGGACAAAATACACAAACCGACATACTCATATAAATTTTATATTTTACAGCATATTCTCTGAAAGTTGTATTTCACAACAAAACAAGCAGTATTTTTCCAATAATGGGTTAATATGCAAGGACCTTAGGCCACACCAAGACCTTTGCCCTCTGACCTTTTAGACTCTTTATATAACCTCCTTTATTTCCTATCAGTCAATAAAATAGTAGAATGGGATGTATTGATTGATCCGACCTGCTTTTGTCTGCTTCTGTCGTTGTTCATCAGTGTTGCTCAAAACACCAACAGAAACACAAAAAGCCCTCTTCCTCAGTTAGTTTATGAGCTTGAGAATTAACATGTCTCATATATCATCTCTGTTGTGTGGATGGTGGCTGACCTTTGTTTAAATCACTAATGATTCAGGACAGCACCGCAGGCTGCAGGGGAAACACTGCACATGTAGTTCAGATCACGTATTAACACAGCAGATTAAAGCAGCACTATGCCACTATTTTACCTGAATATAACACCTTCCAAATCATTTTCATTCCCACTCTGTGCCTGTTCTAGCACTATGTCACTTGACGGTCACAATCGCCTGCTGTAAAAAACACTTCACAGCACCATGTCACCCATCACCACACAGGGTGGCTGTGGCACAGAGCGGGTCGCCTATGAATCGTAAGGTTGTGGGTTCCATCCCCAGCTCCTCCTGTCCACATGTCAAAGTGTCCTTGGGCAAGACACTGAACCCTAAGTTGCTCCCAATTGTACCTAGTGCCTTGCATGGCAGCTTGGTAGCCATTGGTGTGACAGTGTGTGTGTGAATGGGTGAAAGAACTGCCTAGCTCAGTTCAAAAAAGCACTATATAAATGTACTTCACCAACTATGTGTCTCCGGCCAGAAGAAAAGGCAAGCTTGATTCATTCAATTGAATCAAAGAAGGAAAAAAAAACTCTTTTTTTTATTGCTCATGAAGTCAAAAGAAGCTTCATTTAAAATGTGTCACAAGCACTGGGAACCATCAGTTTACAGAACACTGCTTCAGTATTCTGTAAACTGATGGCTCCCAGTAAATTTGTCAATTGTCATCACAGCTGATGGCAGTGTGAGTGTACTTCATTAGCTCTAACACAGTCTGAGTGCCTTGAAGCACTTAAATGGGTTGTTTATGTGACTTTCCGAACAACGTATTGACTTACAGAGGTTTACTTAAGCCATAACCACAACAAACCAAAGCTTCTACTAATTCTAACTCCCAAGAACAAGTCGCAATGCAAAATCACACTAATGACGGAGTTTGTGGGGACCAGCTTTTTGCCCTGAGATGGGAGAAAAGTTCCCACGGTGTGGCTGAGATGTTTGTGGATTAACACAAATAAACACACATCAGCTGAGAAGCAGAAAATTCAACAGGCACAGGAGGTGAGCGCAGTACCATCGAGCGTCTTTCCCGGAGTAGAAATGAGCTCTGTGGTCGATGTGGTGCAAATCTGCTGATGCCAAAGTCACACTGTTCGCTAACTGGCAAACACAGCTGTAACAACGTGAGGAGAAGGACAAATGAATGAGGTTAAATGAAGTTACTGAATATGAAAATGTACACTATATAAAGATACAGTACGTAAACCTATATCTGCTTATCCCTTCACTTCTACTGCACATAAAAAGTACACATCGTATGACTGCAGGGAGGGGTATGGCATGAATGTAAGAAGAGAAAATCAGTAAACGTGGCTTCCTGCCTGTGTATATGTGGCTCCGAACCCGCTGGCGTCCTGGCACGCAGACGTTCGGGGCGGGATTCAGGTTTGAGGTTTTTGGCTGGCAGAGACCGAATGCCTTAATGAGGGTGGCAATAAAAGTAGCTCCATGCCTGTCAGCGCTGAGGTGGCACAAAGCTAACGAAGCTCCACCGGTCTGTGAATTCTGCCAGTCTGAGAATATAGATCCAACTGAGTGTTGCACCCCAAGGCTCTTTTGTTAGTTGGATTATTGCAATGTCGGTCTGTTGTTCCTTAAAATATAACCCACCATACAGCACATGGTCAGAACGTACAATCATATTCAAGAACGTGTTAGTCAGAAAATCTAAAATAATCATAGAAGCTAGCAAATATGTATATATAAGATTGTATTGCAGTGTAATTGAACTCTCTCTGCTCCTAATTTATAGTTGTAAAAATTCACAAATTCAACAAAAACATGCAAGTATTTCCTTTACACAAACTGTATATCCTGTTTACCAAAAAGATTAAAAAGGCCTTTGTTGCCATCTTAGTGCCAACGGTGGAGTCCATCCAGTTTGCATTCATGCCAACTGTGTCTTGCTTTGTATGTGTGTGTGTTACGCTGCTGCTCCTGGAGGCATTTCTTTCATCTCCGTCGTTTTTCATTATTTCCAGATTGATTACAGCTTTTAATTATGCGATGAAGTCAAACATGCTCATTACAGAAAAGGACTCCCAAACGAGAAAACAAAGGTCAAACTGGGGCCAAAAGCGTTTAATGTGATTGAAGCAGGGCCACAGCCACACAACCTCGAGGACCGAAACATCATTAATCACCTTTATTTTTTGTTTGTTTTTGCATTTTTAAAAGACATCAGTACACACCACCAAACAGATTTCAGTTTCCCCACCCAGGCATGACGCCAAGCACCACCTGGTCGATCCATAGGTTTCTGGAAAGCTGATTTTCCTGCTTTTTATATCTGGTATGTGTGTGTGTTCTACATGCAAATCAAAAAGATCATTTATTATTTTAAATAAATGACTTTTTCTCTTGGTTTAGGATGTTTTTTAAATCATTTGTCACAGTAATCCACCTTATTAATTGTCTAGAAAGTGTAATAGGAATACTAAATTCAATGTATTACTGTGTACATTTAATTAAACAGTAAGCACACAACTGGATAAATCAATAAGGAGGTAGATCACTTTGGGATGGCTTCACTTCAACATCCACTGCACAGTAAAACAAACAACATAAAGACATCACTTTGGGATCTGGTGATTGATCATTAACTGAAAACAACACACAGCTAATACATCAACAGTGAAATTCAGTAGTTGTGGTCCCTACATGTGCATTTACTTGGAGCATATTGTGCCTCAGTGTAACAGAGCTGAGCTTGAGGAAAAAGTTTTCAGCTCTGAGGATCCCAACGCCCACAGGAGAAGACGACTGACGGCAGCAGGAACACTTGAGTGATTCTCCTCCGCTCGAGGGACTCCAACTGTCGGTGTGTTTCTCTCCCCTGACTTTGACTGACCTACTTCCATCTCTTTTGTAGAAGACAAGAGATCCACGTCGAGACTCCCAAACAGCCTCGTAACACACCTTCAGCAGCTCCACACCCCACAGCGAGAACACGGTCTGACTGGTGGAAAGTTATGGATACTGTGCTGGACTTTGGTTTTCTGTCAGATTGCAGTTTTCCTTGGACACTTTCTCGTCTGTCAAACTGTGGAGTCTGTAGCAGAGGAAATTGTGGCGCAGTGTTTTGGACCACATGTTGGAACCACAAACCGTTTACAGGCTGAGATGGTGCTTACAAAGAAAACTAAGGAATATATTACTATGCAAAAATGTAGCATATCTTACATTTGAACATCTTTGAATTGATTGGACATTGGTGTTATTTATAGCAGTGGTCCCCAAAAAACAGGCCAGGCCCCTGTGTCGGTCCATGAGACATTTGTTACTGGGCCGCACAGAAAGAATAAATAATTTATATTATTTCCGTTGTATTGATTATTAGAGTATGAAAGACATTTGTTGAAGCCAATAATGTAATAACAATAATAAATTTGCCCTTTTTGAAATGTAATAGGCCAATAACGTAATAACTGGCCAATAACGTAATAACTTTTGGCGTAATAATTTATTACATTATTGGCTCAGTTATTACATTTGCAAAGTTATTTTCTTTTACCAGGCCAATATTGTAGTAAATTATTACGTTATTAGCCAAAAGTTATTCCGTTATTGGCCAGTTATTACATAATACGCCTATTACATTTCAAAAGGGACAAATTTATTATTTTATCAGCTGTTATTACGTTATCGGCTGTTATTACATTATTGGCTTCAACAGACATTTTATTTTGAAAAACGATCAGATTTTCTCCAACTTAACTTTTGTCTGTGCCTCTTCACACATCAATATGCTTGTTTCGGACACGTGATCAGATGCGTTACCCAACAAAATAAGTCCACAAACTGGTAAAAAACAAACGTCTATGGGGAGCTTCTTTGCCAAGGGGAAACATTTGGTTTTTATTCCGGTTGTGTTATTTTATTTTTTCTGTAGGCTATTTATCTGCCACATCTTGAAGGCCGGTCCTTGAAAATAATGCCCACATTAAACCAGTCTGTGGTGCAAAAAAGGTTGAGGACTGCTGATTTATAGATATTTCTTTATCATTTGTCACAAAGCAAACTTCTTATCTTGAAAGATTAAGTGTTGGTAAAACATCGCAGAACAAGTCTGATATATTACAACTTCTCTTAGTTTTGTTGTTTTAAACTTCCCTCTAATCTGTGATGATAACAATATTCTTGGCTTGTTTACAACCTGTCATCAGCTGATGCCACAGGGATCTTGCCTCCATCTGCGTTGCAGCAATAATCGACAGAAACAGGATCCCCCCATGAGCTTTTATTTAGATATTCCAGAAGAGCAGTTTTTCTTCATTAATTTGCAACAACATGCATCAAGTACACAGACAGTCAGCCCTGTTACTGCACACTGTCACAACATATACACAGCTGAAGCTTGATCCATGATGTGGACGAAAACAGCTTCTTAATGTCACACAGCTATCTAACAGACTGCTGAATCACTGCCAGCTGGGACACACTTGTTACCTCATACACCAGCAAAATACACACCATCTCTCTCTCTCTCTCATATCCTCTGCTGTGGCTGTCTGTCGTTTCACCTTCCTCATCTAACTCCAGCCCTCTGCAGACATACGGCGTCCTTGCGGAGTCCGTCCAGTCTCCATTAGACGGCAGAAGGTCGGAGCACCGGCTCTCCATAAAACCTCCTGCAGCTCCATCTGTCTACACTCTCCTCTGAAAGCCGTGTAAAATAGATCTACTCATCCTTGTTGTTCTGTGTTGAATAGCTGTGTTGAAAAGCAGCATGGAGGATTTCATTGTACGGGTCGAGTCAAAGCAAATGGAAATCAACTTTTAACCTCTTGAGACCCTGCGTCCACATACATGGACATTACACTTTAGATTTTCTACAGTGTATACTTCATGTTTCTTAACAAAAAAGCAGTTGTCCTCGTTTGTGGACACTATATCTATTACCTTTGTTCGTGGATACCCCTATTCTTCCTTCTAGTGGTAGCAAAAGCATAATACATCAAATAATGTATTATGACTACTACTATTACAACTCTCTGTTCAAAGACTTAGTTTTTAGACTTATCAGGACCTAATAATCCCAAAAAGCTGGGAGAAATTAAAAATGCATGGCAAAGAAAAGCTTGGGTCTCAGGAGGCTACTGAAATTACAAAAGTGACCAAAAAATAACTGTCACATTTTGACCAAAAAAAAATGGCGGTAGTTTCCACTTCCAGTACTTGAAGAAGGGTACTCCCTTTGTCCATCTATTTTCATACACAGTCAAAACATCCCAACATTTTGTCATCTAAGAACAAAAGAAACCTGGACGTTTTTCCTCATGGCTCAACTGATAGATCATTCAGCCTCACTGATGTTATAGTTACGAGCAACAAAACGAGACAGAGAAGAACACAGTAAACAGAACGTGGTGGAGGAACAGAGTGCTGCACGTCACTCAGCGATGATTTAATTAGACAAAACCCTGCGCTGACTGAGGGGAGATAGCCAGCAGCCAGACAGAGAAAGAAGAAGAGTGAGATTAAATAGACTCGATTTCGATTCCCTGCAGCTCAGCACTGCACTCAAAGCTGACTTTGCACTGACATTCATCTACCCAGAGGTGGAAGACAGAGATAGAGCATGACAGCGAAAAGCTACAGTGAATGAAAAGGAGACACGGACACAAAAGAAGGATGACAAACCTCGGGCAATAACGCAACTTTCATTCTTTGATAACTTAAAATACAGGTGCTGATTGTGAACAGAACGTACAAAGCAGCTAATGTACAAAAAGCCCTCAGTGTATGTGAGTGTGCATCTGGTGTGTGTGTGTGTGTGTGTGTGTGTATGTGTGTGTGTGTGGCTGGCTGCCAGTCTTCTGTGGTTGTAAAGGAGTGACTCCATCCAGTAAATCTGTACAGATCAGTGGAGAGTGTGTCTTCAATTAGACAGCTTGAGACGAATGCAAACGACAGAAGCTTTAAAACTGAACCTCACAGACGAACAGCAGCACTAAAATCAACATTTATCTGCCTTCAGATCACTTTGGTAGAACTTTTTTCTCCACCATACCAACACATGCAAAGTGTGTCTCATTATTGAAGCAGACTTTCTACAGAACAGACATCTTTATGCACATTACAGCAAAAATGATGACAAATCATGCTTGTTCAGACTATATACAGTCAACTACACATCAGTTAGCTGACTGGCAGAGTATATTTGACAAATGTTTACTTCCTCTTAGTCATTTGTCAAGCTAATCTGTCAAATCAAGCTTGATTAATGTTGCTGCTTTTTCTGTTTCATTATGAATGTAAAATTAGTAGTTTTTAAAGTCTTGAGGCATCCTCTCAAGCTTCAGGAAACTGAAAATGTCGATCTATTGTTGTATATTTTCAGTCAGTCCGTCAGTCAGTCACCTTCTATACCTGCTTCTCCACACTTTGGTCGCAGGGGTCTGCTGGAGCCTATCCCAGTTGTCATCAGGCAAGAGGTAGGGTACACCCTGGACAGGTTGCCAGCCTATCGCAGGGCTAACACAGACAAACAACCAATCACACTCCCACTCACACCTACCCACACTCGCTGCTCCATCACACGGCCAATACACAGATACAAACAACCAGGCATGCTCACACTTGATAAAGAATCATCAGTTAACCTAACAAACATGTCTGTGGACCCACACAGGCACAGGGGGAACATGCAAACTCCACACGGAAAAGCTCCAACCAAGTCTCAAACCTGGAGCTTCCTGGTGTGAGGCGACAGCCCTGACCGCTGCACTACCCTACAACCATTATGCTCTTTACAAAACACAAAGTAAAGGGTTTTATGTTTTATTTATCAAAGTCCAAATCTATTTGATAGCACAGTTGTTTCCTCTTACTCCCACTTTTAAATTCAAGCTGATACCATCAGCGTGTTCAGATGGTGTTAGAAGTTGTAAGAGCAAGGCAGCATACTTGTTCCCATCAAACACACACTAAGAATTATTAGACATGCCGCTCAACATCCTGCTATTCCAGACATTTAACAGAAGGCAGAGCAACGTTTCATTATGACTGTTGACACACCAACAACATGGCCCACACATGCATGCAGGCTCTCGCAGCAGACAGATGCTGCAGCCCACCACCTCCACACGGTGTGGTTTCAGACACCGAGTAACAGATGAGTAAGGAACAGAAGGCTCCACACAAACACAAGTACACAGCTAAAAAAGAAGCAGATATTAGCCAGCTCCTTAACACCCTGCCTGTTAATGTGGGTCTTATGAGCTTATCAGCATGACAAGAAGTGTTGAAGGAAAAAAACCACACACACAGACGCACACTCTGCTAAGCTGCGTGTACGACTGTGTGTAGAAGTGAACTTTTCCATTTAGACACTCTGCACATGCATTACTGCACATCTTACTAAGCAGATTTCTGATGAAAGTGCAATGCTCGCATCTCGTCTTTCTGCACTCTCATTACACTACACCACTCTCACAGATGAATGAAACACACACACACACACACACACAGAAAGAGAGAGAGCAGAGGAGCAGCCTGGATCTGTGCAGAAAGTTTCACTCCAGTTAGGAAGCAGCTCTTCACTATCACTTCTCTCTCTGTCCTCCCTTTTTGATTAATGACTAATACTACTTACAAATCAGTCTGGTTCTCCACCCTCGACAGATTTACTGAAGCTCTGGACGCTTTAAATGAATCAAAACTTTGCTTTCATTTGGCACATTGGTCAAATATGCACCTGGGGATGAAATACACACACAAAAGGTTTCAGCAATGGTTGATCTCCCTTTAACATCCACAGTTTTTTTGCAGCTGTTACTATTTCTAAAAAGGCTATTGGACACTGGACAAAACTCCTGGGAAGGATGATGTGTCTTCATGTTGAGACAGTATTTAAAGCTCCGGTCGGCCTGAGGGAGGTATTGTGATTAAAAGTCCAAACTTCAAACTTGGAAAAGACAAAATATGCTCCGAGCGCTTTCAGTGGCGCATGATGAATGTTGCATTCATGACAAAATAACAATGGTTGGCATGATGGGGGCTCTATAGGTGGATCTCATCAAGGCTACATCCACTGTTTGTAAGTGACATGCATCCAACTCTGTTGTGAACACTGCTGAGCTCCTAATGTGCAGCACTAACGATGTCATTGGTGCAACAGGCAAATCAAAAAGAAACTTGATCATATGCATCCAATAGAAGTCCAACTAGTCTTCTGTTGATGGTGTTGGCTCTGAGGTGCAGACACACAATGACCTGAGCAGATATGAATCAGATCTAGAATCACATGTGCAAGCAACCGCTCACACTTTTGTGAGGAGAAAATCAGATTTGTGTCTTTGGATTTGGGGCCACTTCAGTAAAGAGTTTAGGGTGACTCTTTAGGGACCTACAGTTGAACAATAGCCTTTTGGATAACTCTTGACTAAATGTACAGATATGTTTATCACTGTTAAATAAACCAACAAATAAATATGATCAATAAATTCATAATGTAATTTTCTGAACTGCTATGAGTACGTCTTAGGTCCTATACACATGTTCAGCAGTGGGAGCTGTGTCAGGGACAGTGGTCATCTTATTGATTGAGTGTTGCATGGTTAACAGGCAAAACTTTAAACTGACTAAACTTGAGAATCAGTGAGGCCAAAACAAACCAGCCCACCAGGATGACTGACATCGCTCTTTGTAGAAAAACAATGGCTCAAACTTGCACAAAGCAAAGCGACTTGTGATAACTGATTTTATATTGACAAAACAGGCAACAGATTATTTACTGCGTAGTTACCTTATTCTAAAAACCACTGAGGAGCAGTCATCACGAAACTAAAAAAATGCTGAGTTGTCTTTTTTTGTCAGAAATGGTTCATTGTATGAACTTTCCACACAAAGAGAGATGGCGTCAAAAACTCTGTGGTATGTTACTATTCAGCAGCACCTAAAGCTGTTTTCTCCTTAACATGTAATTGATAACCCAAATATAAAAAAAACACCACCTGTTGGCTGAAGATGTAAACATAAATAACACAAATGACCCCAGACTGAAAATGGCTCCCACACACAATGCAAATCAAATTAAAATGTACGTAAACAATGCAAATTCAACAAAAATGAAAGACATGTGGCACAGGATACCAAACTCCAAGGCCATAAAAGTCTACACACCCCCACACTACCTCCCCCATCAGCTTGTGCTGGAGTGAAAAGAGCTTCTATTTCTAACATGTGACCAAACTGATAATGAGTTTTGGATGTTTGAATGAAACCAATGTGTTTTGGAGTAACTCTCTCAGAAGACATCATGCTTTGTTTGGGAGTTGGGATGCGGTGGTGCATGTGCTCGGTGGTGTCACAACCACAGACTGGGTGCACGCCTGCATCTGCCACAGGAATGTACGACACACATGATCACACAGGGGGAAAAAAAAAACAACTGTGGGAGTGGAGCGGTGCATTATTGCTATAGACCTCCAGTGTTCGGATGAAGATGGGGTCCATGTAAACAAGAGAGAGATATTTGTGTAACGGAGCAAATTATCCGCCGCTCAACAGAGAAACAAAACAATGGCCTTAGACAAAAGAGCGACACAATCGTTTAATATGTGAAAAGCAAAAGCAGTTCCCTCAGAAAGCTATGGTGAGTATGGAGTAAAAATATGCCATAGGTGAATAAAGCCAGTGTTAACCAGCTGACAACAGAATGAGAGTGAAGTCACCACTGGCCTTTAGAGGTCAGCTCATTTCCTAGCAACGTGCAGCTGTTGGCATGGTGAAGGGCAGCTTGAATTATTGAATGAGTGAGTATAAAGAGCCTTCAATTCAAATTAAAGATATCACTGTAACATCTTTTCAGCCACAATCAAAGATATCCTCAATTATGATGAAATGTAGATTCTCATTTATTTTATTATACCAGTAAAAGCTTTACTGTTTTCTATCAGAGTGTAGTCAGTCTGTCTGGTAGTTTGTGGATACCTTGTTTTTATCATTGACAAACATTTTAAGTGGTACTTGTCAGAATAAAACTGAGGCCTGTCAACGAGGATGTATCAGTGGTCAATTTAAAACTATTAACTAAAAGGCAAGAAAAGAATAAAGAATACAACACAGCTCCTGTTGAGTCCCATGGAGAGCCACAGTAATTGTTACACAGACTGTATGTAGAATGGACGAAGCTAGTATCTCATCACCCACTGGTTTGTGGGCATTTGACGCCATATTTGACCATATTTGGACATAAAAGGAGGAGTGAGGAGGCATGTCTGATCCTTAAACCAAAGACACTGTCCAATGTGTATGAAACTCAAGCTCAGGTTGTTCAAACTAACCACGCCCCTAAATCTTCCTCGTTTTGAAGGCAAATATCTACTGAATTATGAAATTATATTCAGATGGACCACCACATCACTAATGAGAAGAGCTGACTTCAGCTAATGACATTAAAATGACATCTTTAAAAAAAAAAGTTATTGAGTATTTCCTAGCTGAAAATGACAATTGTTGAACTAAGGTCAATTGGAGCTTTTTTAGCCAGCCTCTAGTGGCCATATGGAGTATTGCAGTTTTTGTACTTGCGCATTGGCCCCACTTTTGAGACCCTGTTGCTGCATCCATTTCTATAAACAGTCTATTGCGTCACATTAGTGGTAATGGTAAAAAGTGATATGGGACACATATAAATGCTCAACTTGCTAATATCATGTCAGAAATATGATCATTTAAATGAGAAAAAAAGCACATTATGTTCATATTTAGGTTATTCCCAAAAGCATCTACAGGCAACTACAATGCCTAAAAATGTTAGCATGAGTAATTAAGTAATAACTAGAAGTGGTGGTCACTGAGGTGACTGGAGGCCTAATGATTAGTAGTGGCCCCACAGCGTCTTAAAACTATGCAGTTCTGAAGAAACCACCAATGGTAAGGTCGTAAGGAGCAGAGCTGTGGGAGAAATTTAAAATTCTTGGCATCTATCTGCTTCCAAATTGAAGCTTTTCTGGCCATTTTACAACAACACTGACATTTCGCAGGGAGCTCCAGTGAAAGCTGTGACTGCACAGTAGGAGCAGGAAGCAGAGCTGGAAGAGGTCCCTTTGGAGAATAGAGCAGTCTCCACAGTCTCCTCTGTCAGCACATGTTAGGTGGAGCTTACCATTCACTTTAGGTAGGCAGTGAATGCTGACATAGGAATCCAGTAGTTATATGTAACATACAATGGTTTGCAGTCATCTAATAAAATCAAATACTGTGGTCATTTTCATCCCTAATCCTATTTATAGAAGGATAAATGGTCCAATACAATCAATCGGTGTCATGTGGGATAAATCTGAACCAAATCCTCGGAAGTCAGAAAATAATTCATTATATGTTGTGTTCTTTATTAAACGCAGTTATTAACTTTCATTTTACACAAGATCTTGTGTAGTTCTTTGCTTTTTAATGTTTTTATAATGTTTCATGAATAAAAATAATGAAACTTAAATAAATAACAGATTTATACAATGTTTTTGTTTTAAAAGCATCCATGATTTAACAAACAAATCTATATCAAATTATGTACGGTAATCAGTGCTTCATTTTACAGTTATGTGTCCCTTATTGTACTAAATGATGGAAATATATTCATAGTTTGCAATTTAAGTTAAATAAATAAGATAAATTGTCTTTTGTAAAAAATAAAATCAAATAAAATGTTTAAAGAAGTTTCTATGTTATAGTTCTTTGGACATGGAGACCCACTACCTATGTTTGTAAATCCTATATTTTAAAAAAACACAACACGTGACAGGTTTTTTACAGTGTAATAGGCTACTGCATCGTTTACCTCTGATTAATACATATTTTTACAGGAGGTGTGTACTGTAGCTATGTATAATTTTCAATTACACCTAATATGCTGATAAATGTTTACACATTCATAACGACACAGTCCAGTGGAGCAGAGCTGGATTCATGTTTCAACCTTCATTAAGCTGCATCATTATGACAGCTGTATACCCTGCTGCACACACACGCACGCACGCACGCACGCACACACACATACACACACACACACTTACCATCTCCATCTTCAATTTCCTGATCTTTTCATCCAAACTCTTCCTCCCAGTCTCCTTGCTGGTGTCGTGCGCTGCGGCGGGCAGCTTGGCGTCTGCCCGCAGAGAGGACGCCTCTTCCCGCATCCACCTGAGCAAACCCTCGGGGGTCTTCCGACCGATTTTCACCTCTATGTCTTTGAGATCTGGGATGGTCTCGCTGGCAGTGCCTTCATCCATCATCCACGTCAGTGCGTTCAAACCAAAATGAAAAAAAAAAAAGATCCGCAGGACAAAGATTACGTCCTTCTGGTTTCTTTGAGACTGTTGCGGGAGTCACTTTCTGTAGGATTGTATGGCATCCTATGCGACTCCAGCTGAGTTGGACTGCGCCAGGAGAGAAAAAAAAATACTTTGACAGTATCAACCCAACAGTGTGTCACAGTGATCCCCTATTAGTATTTAAACTCTGTCATCATCTTTGTGCCACACAGACAAAGCCTCTATTCACTGATGATCATCAAGTAGAAAAACCAAATCCATTCTCCTGTAGATTCCCCCCGTGGCTTGTGGACTTGTTCCTGCAAATACAGTGTGATCTCCGGACTCCACGGTCCTGCGTGCAGCTCCGTGTTGTGTCTTGTTGGAGATCCCTATGCTGATCCACACTGCGCAGATTCCACCTGCATGATGACAGCGAGCAGCAGCAGCCGCAGAGTGGGAGAGAGGAGACCCCACAGCGTCAAGCCACCCACGGTAACACTGACACGAGCTTCCGCACGACCTTTCAAAATACAATCAGTTTAAAGGAACACCTTAGTGTGGCGTATCAGGACCTATCAAAATAAAATAATAATAATTTGCAAATTTAACTTCAAGTTAGGTTTGCTCAATATTGGGTGAATTACTTACCAGTTGTGAGGTTAATTTAACCCAAGAGATGGGCTGCTTTGATCTAACTTTTTTTTTTTTTTTTTTTTTTTTTCAAATCTTTTTTTTTTTT
>OOFC01019105.1:0-13567 GCA_900323345.1 Pseudochromis fuscus
TCCTCCTATCTGTTTCCAATCTCCCTGGTGATATACAGTAATACAGGAGTAGAGTTACAAGGACTATGTAACCCAGCCAGATGCATTTCATCTCAGCACCACCTGGATTAGTGTTTAACCACTCTGGAATCTCACAGCGGCATCAGCCAAACACCACTTTTAGCACAGCACTTAGCTAACCGTATCTAACGAAAACTCAAGGAGAGGTGATGCAAGGTGTGTAAAATCAAGGATTGATAGAGAACTCTGATTAATAACCTCCTGCTCGGGGCTTACAGTGTCTTAAAATGTGAAAAGTTAAATTGAGACTCCATGAGATTCAGCTTCAAGCTTTATCCTCTTCTTCTGGTCCTCAAATTTAAGCCACAACGAGCTGACTGGTGGATAGAGAGTGGGTGGACGCAGTAACACCTGCACAACAATTCCACTTGATAACAATCCACCTTAGGAGCTTTTCTCTGAGTGTTTCTACATTTTTTTTTTAATGCTTTGGCTCAGTCTAACTACCCTCTCACCTCTGGCATAGAGCCGATAAAGACAGCTCCTCCAAGTGTCTGATGAATAAGGTTGGTGTGATAGCGAGGCAGGCGCTGTGTGTGTGCAGGAAGTATTGTGTCTGCTCTGCTTTGGGAGTCTATTCATCTCTGGACATGCACACACACACACAGAAAGTCATTCAGCAATTATCACATCCAAACCGGGCAGAGTGTGATACAAATGGACGTAATGAGGAGCCATCTGAAGTGATTTTGATGTTGTTTGTTCATCTGCTCAATGCACAAGCACCTATAGATATTCCTACATCTAGTGTCTGTAGTAGTAGCCCAGCATATACAGGACGGAGTGAGATATTTTTGTGTTTAGAGCGCAAACTCTATCGTCAAGTCTAAGGTCCCGTCCACACGGAGACGGGTTTCAGTGTAAACGGTAAAGTTTTTTTTTTATCGTTTACACCTTGTTTACACACGAAGGCGGCGTTTTGGCAGCTAAAAATGATACTTTTTGGGAAAGTCTGAAGACGCCACCCGCTGCGTCTCTGTGTGGACGGCGAATACGCATCAGTGTTGCCACGTGGGACATATAGGATTATCGTACCAGAGACTCAGAATTATCGTATTTTGAGGAAAATTATCGTACACACTTGAAACTGTCTGTGAGCATCTCCTGGTTCGGGCATAGCTTACGATTCAACCAATCAACGCGTCACTCGTATCTCATGCACAGCAAAGCATGATTGGCTTGTAACCTGTCACATGGGTACAGATGCCTTCAGGGTTCACAAAAAAACTCTGTGGCAGACAGTTTCGCAGGCAATAATATAAAATGGTCAAATTATCGTACGTTTGCCATTTTTAGGATTATTGATCGTACAGAGGTTCAAATTATCATACAAATATGATATTTATCGTACACCTGGCAACACTGATACACACTCTCCTGAAACGATGTTGCCGTAGCCCCGCCTCTGACCCTTAACCCGCATCCCCCGACAACAACAGTAACAATGGTGGATTACACTGTTGCATTAGTGCTGCAGCAGCTACTGGGCTTGTTTTGTATTTTACAGCAAAATTTTCTCCAACTACCGTGAGCAACAAGTGTGTGTTGTTGTATGTGTTGTGTTTACCTCTCACCAGTTTTATGCGCATGCTCTGTGTCTTCTTCTGTTTTTGTGTGTTTCCGTGGCAGCGTTACAGCGCCACATACAGGCCTGGCTGTATACACCTACAGCGTTTTCAGGGTGTTTGTGTGGACACATAATTTTTGGTTTAGGGACAAACGGTTTAAAACGTTTTTGTCTCCGTGTGGACGGGGCCTAAGTGAATAAATGCAGCGTCCAAAAACAAATCTATAGCAGTGCTTATTGGTATTCTACACCATAGCACTGAGACCTGCATGCTGTGAAGGAAGTGCAATGTGTGTGTGTGTGTGTGTGTGTGTGTGTGTGTCAGAATGCAGGAGATGCTGAGTTAGGGAAAAAAACAACCTGAATCCATGTCAAGAATGATCAAACAGGTAAAAGACAGAATCATCCTTTAACTTCTGCCTGATCAGAGCCCGCCCTGCTCCGAGCGAGCAGCAGCAGAGATGGCAGTCCATCCGGCGCAGCATTGTACCGGACTGCTGCGGTGACTGGTTTCTTTTATGACACGAAAGACGCCACATCAAAACATCACCATATTCTCACACTTGCCTTCCTCTTGACCCTCATTTTCACACAAAGCAGCTTCTTTCTAAACCACATAAGCATGTGTGATCTTCAGGGAGAGGCTGTATTTAGACCACATATTCACAACAAATGCACAAACACAAACCACTGAACATCGCTTATCCCCCCCTCTGGCTTAGACATTACTGAATTCAGACCACACACACACACACAGAAACACACACACACACACAATAAGCAGTTGTAAATGGTGCTAAGCAGTCAAGCGGGGATATAAGACAGGTCATTGCATTATTTATGACTCTCCGCCACCGAGGAATTGCATCCTGATAACACCTATTCAGCAACTTTTCCTCACACACACACACACACACACACACACACACAGAGAAATGAAATAAAAACTTCCCACAGTCCCAAACATGTGCAAACACACACACACTTCTGCATGGAGCTGCTTTGCACGATTGAACTAGATACGTGTTTGTTGGCCCCAAATGCAAATGTTGTGACCTTGTTTCGAAGCCCTCTTACAGATTCATTCTCCCTCTGAGGGAGTTGACTCTAGACAGACACTTTTCAGCCTGTAGCAATCGATTTGCTAGTCTGCGAGAACTTTGCTAATGTGTCGGAGCCTGCATTTATTTCCATTGGCCTGACCCCATAATGAAAGCATTAGTGGTTTGGTAAGTGTTTGTGTATGAAAGTGAGAAAATGCGTCTTTCCCAGCTAACCAGAGAGTGTGTTAAGAAAAAGGCTATCAGCTCAATATCCACCAACATGGGACACACTGCTCCAGCGAGTCTCACACTCTCATTATTGTGGTCTTATAAAGAGCTCCCGAAATTTACCAGTCAACATGAATCATCTGCATCAAAGCCTGAGGGGAAATATGCAAATGTTTCTTACTGATTTCTATAAATTTCTTTTGCTATTTATGAAGAGTTTTTTAGCTTGGTTTCAGCATCACAAAGCTTTCACAAAAGGCTCGGGGCATTGTTCCCTTAAACGGTAGAAATACAGATACGTTTGTAGTAAAAGCCTTTTGTGTGACTCTGGGAATATGAGAAACACCGAAAATAACAAACTGAAATGTATTGTTTGGATCAAAACCAAGGAGCTTTTAGTCACTGAAACCTGGGAAACCTCAGGAATGGACAGAAAGAGAGAGGAGAGGGGAAGGAGAGGGGGAAGAGAGGCAAAGCAGGAAGAAAGTAAGAAAGGGAGAGTGATGCCAGAACATCTGTCTCTCATCATCTGAAAGGAGAAAGTCAGCAGCTCAGAAAAGCTCAGTGGACAGAAAAATACAACCACGCACACACACACACACACACACACACACACACACACAAACAGGTGGGGCTGTGCTCTCCAGGTGCCTTGCATTAAGAAACAGTGGAAAACTACAGAGCGGGTCTATCTGTGTAAAACAGAGAGAGGGATGGTGGAGGGCTACAAAGGACCTGAGACAGAAAAGACTGATGGGAAGCTAGAAGACAGAGCATGACTCATAAAAAAAACTAAGCTGAGTGTGTGAGACAGAAAAAGAACTGACATGAGAACAAGCTTCTCAACTGAGAAGCAGAGACACTACCTGATCTATCGGGCTTTAGACTGTAGAGGGAGAATACAGATACAGAGGGATTTAAGATCAATACCTAAGTACAGCTGAAAAACTGACTGTAGGAGAACAGTATGGGAAAGGGGGGTCAGGCTGGGTCGGATGTGTTCCACCAAATTAACCATATGTCATTATGTCCATGTCCAGTGTTTTCTGATGCTGCTGAAAATCCAACTTCACCTGACAGGCTGCTCCCATCAGGTGCTGAAATTAGTAATTCTGCCATTTCTTCATTTTACTACAAGAGCATTTACAGACTCCCTGCAGTAAACACTGTAGACCTATTCGATTTTATCTGTAGTAAGCACTGAGAGAGCACAAATCTCTGCCCAGGTATAACACAACTGGATGGATGCTGACCACTGCTGCCCTCTTATGGTGAAACAGCAACATGTGAAGATCCTCACCTATTGTAACAGTTTAATATAATCGAGAATATGATTTGATATGAGAGTAATTCAACTTTTCTTATATGTACCAACCAGTCTACACTATAAAAATAAACACTGGTACCCTATAACAAACATTTGACCATATTTACTTTGGGTCTGTTGAAGCCAATAATGTAATAACAGCTAATAATGTAATAACAACCGATAACGTATTAAATTTGGCCTTTTTGAAATGTAATAGGCCAAAAACGTAATAACTGGCCAATAATGTAATAAAAGTCCTGAGTCGATAATGTAATAACTTTTGGCTGATAACGTAATAATTCTTTACACTATTGGCTGCTTATTACATTATTGCCCTGGTAAATGAAAAAACTTTGCAAATGTAATAACTGAGCCAATAATGTAATAAATTATTACATTATTAGCCAAAAATTATTACGTTATCGGTTCAGGACTTTTATTACTTTCTTGGCTAGTTCTTACATTTTTGGACTATTACATTTCAAAAAGAGCAAATTTATTACATTATCGTTTGTTATTACATTATCGGCTGTTATTACGTTATTGGCTTCAACAGGGTCCTATCTTAAAAATGTGACACATGCTATGGAAACAAGTACAAACACATACTAAAATAAAACACTATGTCCTAATGTGGATTACAACTGATCTTTTTTGCATCTTCAGATTTTAGTTTGAAAATGTTTATTCGGTGTGCTGCAAAAAAACCCCAAAAAGCTGACTTCTACATTATCATACAATCTGTCTTATCTGATATCATTTCTCCTATTGTACAACTGGTTGATATTATGAAGAATTTGCATTAATCAATGGACCTTAAATCTGGCTTTAAGTAACTGGAAAAGAGTACAAGCAGCCTACTCAATGCTATACGTCAGCCTGGTAAGATATGCATGAATGCGTATTTCTAACAAGTGGTGTGAATGGATCCCGAACAGAAAACATAGATTGACAGAGTCGGAAAGAAAAGACAGAAAGTGAAAAACAACAATGAGTAACAGAAACAGTAAAGAGATTTCCCACCGTGGCGAAGCAGGGCGAAAAGAAGGTGAGGGAGGTTTCTTAATCGGGGTGAGGGAAAACACTGACAGAGGGAGGTGTGGAGAAAGAGACAGAGTGCACTATTAAAGAAGAGCTGAAGTGGCGTGAAAAGTGGAAAACAACAGGATGATTCAGCGTGAAGGGAGGGAGAAGAAGGAAAACAACCTGTGGCCTCGCACTGCACTGCTCCGGAGGGACGGCTGGAGACACAGAAGGGCTTAGTACACACACACTCACACCACACACACACACACATTTCCCTTTGTGTGTGTGAAGGTTTTAAAAGAAGCGAGGACAGGCAAATATCCTCATTCGGAGGATTTCCATGATCTCTCCTCTCCCTCGGAGGACATTTGTTCTTCACAAGTGTACAAACACACACACACACTCGTGCACACGCGCTGATCTCGCCATCCTCTCTAATTACTCCAGTCATTACCAATGGCCAATGAAGACACTAGAATACTAACAGTTTACTAATGACATGATAACTGTAATTAGAACATCCTGCTGGACCCACTAATTGTCCTTTCCCTTTTACAGATGAGAGAGAGAGAGAGTAAGAGAGAGGGACACTGTGCCAAAGGTTAATTGGCTTAATGTTTATTCGCTCATTGGAAACTCAGTTGTTGATGTCAGTGGAAAAGCGTCTCTGTTATTAGGCCATAATTGAAACACTAATGTCATCTGTTTTGATTCTTCTTCGTGTCTTTTTTTTTTTCCAGTTGCATGACTAATTAACTTGTAATGTCTTTGGAATTATTTACATGTGAGATAGAAGAGGGGGAAGTAAAAAAAACACAGCAGGCTGAGTCACTAGATGAATAAGGATAAGTCTTAATCCTGAAACCTGCCGGAAAACACCTGCTACCTGCAGGATAATTAAAATGAATTCAGTGTTTGCAGCGAGTCTCCAGCAAAGTGTCACCTGCCACAGATCAGCATGCTCATCTGTCACAGGAAAGGATTTACAGCATCACAGTGAAGGACCAACTTGATCACTAAGTTCATAGCATCTTCTAATTTTTGAAGATACTCCGTCAAGATTTTTATTTTCAGACACATAGGAGATAAATAACGATCTCCTATGTGTCTGAAAATAAAAATCTTGAAGGGCTGACTTGATATGTTGAAAATAAATACCATGATCTCCTTGTAAACAAAACTATTTTAGATTTTTCTTGTGATTTGATGGAAAATGAGCTACATTATCCTTTTAACTGTAATGTAACTAAGTTGTTATAGGACATGATATCTTTCACCTTTCATATATGTTAATAACATGATATACCTTGGCCAGAAAGCCTGCTGTGGCTGTCTGGCAGAGGAGAGGAATAAATCTGGGTTGGTTTACTGCAGGTGGCTCCACTCAACTACTGCTTCACACTCTGCTGCGTTCCCCTTATTTCACTAATGCCCTGTAACACTCTCCCCCTCTCAGGCTCTCCCTTCCCCACTCTCCCTGTTTTGCACTTCCATGATTCCTCTCCATCTCTTTCTCCATTTTTCTGGTTACTCTTCATTCTCTGTTCATTGCTTCTTGTTGCTTAACAGGAAGGACAGTTCACAAATTTATTATGGTAAAGCATAAACAGACTATGTTTATATAATTTCCCCCCTTCAGCATCAGTAAATCATTCAACACATGTGACACTACAGCAGTAATAAAGAATAACTCAGCTGGGACCAAAAACAATCATTGGAAATTACAAGAGCTTATAGGAAATACACAGAAAAACATGAGGAAACTGATATTACACTCACTAATTGCCTTCTCTTTTTATAGCCGGCTGCAATATATTTTCCTGTAATTACTCACAAAACACAAAATTATATTAAACGGAACAAAAAAGTTCAATTCATATTCATATAACACGATATCTGTAATATTTCAAGCTAAAAATGATCTTCTCTAATGTGAAGTAATTACGTAGAATGACTGTGTTTGTGGCAATGAGTCAATTCATTATGTGCTGAGCTAAAATGGGGTATAACCCCATTATGTGAACAAATGACATGGATGATTTGTTTTATTGATGGCCAACTGACACATACAGAGCACTGTGACCCACACCAATGTAATATCTAATTAATACAAGCCGACCCCCACGGGGCAACACGGCACCTGGTTATGTTAGATGTGGGTCTAAAGCTCGAGGCTAGAAAATAACAAATACATCTGATACCTCCCTTTTGGTTCTGCAGCACTGTGACCATGAGATTAAAAGTAAATGAATCTCTCTCTGGGTGATTTACACAATTAGTGAATCTTAAAATTATGCCAGAATAATTTCCTCCCATGGATGGACTTGTTGACTTTTTCACCACATACTCTTCCCGTATGTTTCAGACTTTTAAACTCGCAGTGGGGTTGGTTGGAGCCTTCAAAAACAATTTCATAAACCAGCCCTTAATGCATACCTGTGGGCAATTTGCCTCACTGCTAGCACACTTCTTACACTCTGTATCATGGTGATCCTGTTTCATCATCGAGCATATTTCAGCAGAGACACTATAGAGGCAGACAGCTGGTCTTGAGTGGCCAATTATGTCCGTTTATCTCCCTTCCAGGCACAGCTGTGATCAAACAGAATGAAGAAACAGGATCAAACAGCGAGGCTAAAAATCATTCTTCCGTTTCGTTCACTTCTTTTTGCAGCTTCCCTCTGCCTGTTTCTGTCTCCGTTACTTCCTCCCTCTGTACTTCCATCTCTCCTGTCTCCCGCTATATATACACTTCTTAGTCTCACTATGCGTTCCTTGCTCATCTCTCCGGAGACAACAAGAGCAGAGGCATCTATAAAAGTTTACTGCTGAGGAAGCTTCATTGTGCATAGCCTGCTGCTGAGAGTGTGTTGCAGTGGTACTCAGTGTACCGGCAGGGAGATCTCGAGGGGAGCTCGAGGGAGTCCCCAGGAAAATGATATGTTTTGCCTATTGTCAGCAGATATTCTGTTGAGGAAAAAAATACCTGAATACCAACATGTCCCCAGATAAAATTGGTCCGAATATATTGTTTGTCAGAGCCTTTCAAAATGACACATATGGGTGTTTTGTGGTAGCAAAGTCAGCTTTAGGACACTGATGGTCAAGCTTAAAATATGTATTAGAAAGTTCACGCTTCTCAGAACAACCCTGAAAACTTCCTGCTCTTTTAGGTAACACAGTCTTAGAAGTTATTACTTTTGAAAATCTAAACCTTTAGAGGCACCAGCTCCTCAACCGACCCTTCACAGAGGCCGAAAGTGACTTTCAGGTTTCATGAAGTTAGGAAATCCACACATGAAAGTTCAGCTTCACATCAGAAGTGAATGTGATGTAAAGAATGCCTCCTCTGTGCTCTGTGGTTCTCCACAACAACATTTGGCAGACAGGCCACTCAATCCAAGTCATGAGATCTGCAAAAGCCCTCCTGAATAAGCCCTAAATCAATAAAACCGAGAATGCAACCAACTTCTCCACAGCTACCCCTTTTTCATTTCCCCTTTTCTGCAAATGTACACGAACTAAGTGAGACAGTTTGAAGAAGAAAGTGGATTTTGAGGAAAAATTAAAAATACCTCTGTTAAGTTCTCTGCTGTTTTTGTCTCTTTATTGTGTTTGTGATGAAGTTTGGTCATCACCCTCATGTGGTCAGGGAGTTTCTCTGAAGCTACAATACAATAGATTTTTTTTTTGCTCCTACAATTTCACAATAAAATAAAATGAAGACCATTATTCTTAAAGTTTTTCTGGTTCATAAAACATCTAATGCTCAGTTCTCATTGGCTGAGACCCTTCAACTTCCTCATAAACGCGCACCTGAGGCGGCGTAACAGCGATTTTCCTTGACCTGGTGTCAGGTTGCTCTGTTTAAATCAAACAAACTCAAAAGGCTTGTCTGTGCAGCAAGCTCACAGATAAAATCCACTTTTCCCAGTGTCCTCCTCGTGCGTAAAGATCGTTTGGATGCACGCGAAAGCGCACCGAGCCCTGCGTTACATGCATTAGACCGTGCGATTTTGTCTTGCCACCTTAAATAAAGCGTAAAGCGCAGAACTCGTGCCGCTTCTCACATCAGAGGCTGTGCATGTGTACATAAAGGTACACGACTGTTGGGGGTTATACAGCTGTGGATCCCGTCGCTCTCACGCTCATCCACAGCTTGAATCTTTGGAAACGGAGCGGAGTCACGGTCCTCCGTGGAGCGCCGGAGCTGACCCCCGGCACACGGAGACGACTGCCTGGACAGACCCTCCGCCACCTCTCCGTACTGCTGACTAACATTTAAAAGGACAACCCAGCACCGTAAAGCTTAAAAACACATTTAGCTGACAGTCTGTGGGGAAGAATATTTCGAGGAATGTTGTAAGATACCATCAGATTGAAGCATTATGAGATAAAACAAGTGCGATAAGGTCACTGTAAACTCCGTGGAGAAGCTGCCCTGCACACCACCGACAATGACATTCGTCTCGCCAGGAATATTAAAGGAACATTATAGTTATTTTTCATTATTGAACATCTCTCCTGACAAGGGCCATTGATTACGGTGCAGATTGGATGTGGTTAAGATGTTTTTCAAGGCGACAAAATCAATATTGATATCAAGCCAACATCCCAGTGAAGACGGGGTGGAAAAAGCAGTGGAGTGGAACAATAAAAACAAAGCCTGCAGCGGAGTCTCCATCTGTACAATCATCTTGTCCTAAAGATATTTTTATTTTCTGTTGTGTTGTTTTCTCACTTTATAAATTTTTAAATACCTTTTCGCCTCTGTGGTTAACGCTGACCGAGAGATCTGGGTCAGATCTCCGGAGTTATGAAGACAGACCATCCTGTAGCACTGATCTCCACACTAATTGTGATAAAACTAATCAGTGTCCCTCAGCACTATACTCGTCATCGGTGCATTACTTGCGATAGAGTAGAGATCTGGGCAACCCCTGTAGTCACAAAATGCGTAAAGAAGGTTCCCTAAAATGTTAACCCTCTGAACATATTTTAAATTGAAGGTAAAAAAACTTTTCTTCAGCAAAACCTGCAATCTCCAATGGGTTTTATTGATTAGATTTGTGAGGTAGATGGGACAGTTATCTTCTGTAAATTCATTTCACACCTAGGCTGGTGTCACACTTGCATTTAGGCGTAGCAAAAGTGTCAAACTTACCCCCTTCCTCTGCTTTTACGGCTGAAGGCAAAAGAAAAGCCAGTATACATCCACCGAACCATATGAGTAAATCCATCTTTTTTCCCTCTGATGTGAACAATAAACACCTCTTCTCCTCCTGCGTGGTTTAATTCAGTTTATCTGAGTCCAAAGTTCCCCTTTTCTGTCCTTTTCACAGTTCTCTATTTCTCTCAAACGCAACACAACCGGTGCCCAAAATCCAAACGCCGGGTTGCGTTCACCGGGCTCTTGCGCTGGTTATAACGCACAGTTCGTTTGAGTTGTGTCAGTGTGTGACACCGCTTCTTTTCTCGTGGAAACCAGTTGTCTCAGTCAGTGCAACTTGATCTAAAATCAGCGTAATTTGCACTGAAAACACAGTTGTAAAGCCGCGAAATCCATTGCGGTGCGCACAGTCGGCGGCACTGTGTCCCTGTTTTCTGTCAAAGCGCGTGGGGCTACAGACCTTGTCAACACAGTTGACCAACAAAAAATATAAATTTCAAATTAACTATAGATCAGTGATTGTAATGAAAAGGAACCACCAAAGCATCTGTAAACAAGCATTAAGTTTGACAAAAAATGCAAAAAGTAACACGTGTCTTTCCTCCTTTTCGGATCGACAGAATATCCCTAAATCTCTTTCTCTGGCTCTTTTTACAAGGGGAACATTTTCTTGTTGGACGCACAAAATGTTTTCCCATCGGGTTTCCTCTTAATATGCTGTCCCAACAACAGTCCTTTCTTGCGCAAAAAGATAACACGCGAGAAGAGGCAGCTCCGATTTGGCTTTGGCGTGCGTAAAACTGCTCGGGAGAGAATGAAAGTGATGCCTTTCCACTCTCCTCCTATCAAACTGTGCGTTTCTTCGCAAAAACACGCTCTTCTGTGTCCGCTCTCCCGCTCTCTCTCTCTCCTTCACGCGCAGTCTCTCTCTCTCTCTCTCCCTCTCCCGGCAGGCTCCGGCAGTTCACTCCTTCCCCTCCGATCTCCGCCGGGTTTGTGGCAGCGAGCAGGACTGCTCACTCAGTCCCCTGTCTCGGTGTGCGTGCACAACGTGCGCGCGCGCGTGTATCGGATTACAGTAGGCACCTCGGCCCGCCTCCATATAGCCCCTCACTGATTAAAGAGCAGTTTCATCTCCCTCTCTTCTCTCTCTCTTCCTACCAGACCATCCCTCACCCACTCCCACATATCTTACCCACTCTCCCCTTTTCTTTCATTTTTACAAAATTTCTGTCTATCGTTTCCCTCATTTTCATCCACTTTCTTCTGTTTTTATGGCTCTGTGTTTCTCCTCTCCCTCCAATCCCTGTGGTATTAAAGAGAAAGGAGGGAGGCTGAAAGAAGAAAGGCAGAAAACAGAGGGAGAGAAGAGGCCTACAGCACAGCTTTATGAGCTTTGTAGTATACAGTGCAGGGAGCTTTAAAAGGAACCTGGTGCTGGTTTATAGCATTGCAGAGGAAACGCTGATCATGTGCGTGTAGACTAATCAAAAAAGGCAGAGGAATCGGATTGTTTAACTGTTGAATCAAAAATACTTTAACCATAAGCTCACCATGAAGATTAATCATTGTTTTTTTTTTCCCGTAAAGCAGAATTACTTGTTATGCAGAGCAGTGAAATTCACACACATACACAAACGTCTGCAAGCCAGGGCAAAAAGCTGTTTACCAAGGGCACATGGGTCAGTGGTGAACAGAATCTAAACAAGGGGTGGAGGATAGACGGCAATACGATGCAGACACACACTCACACTCATACAAATACACGTCCACAGCACAGGCACTGACACGCACTCACAGACACATAGTAATAGGGCTGAACGACAAGGTGACTGGATTTCTGTCTTATAGATATTCTCCTGTTTCTCTTTCTTTCTCGTGCACACACAGATTCTGTCTTTTCCTGCCTGCTCAGTAGCATAATAGAGGGAGTGTATCAGTGGGAGGTGTGTTCTACCAACACCAAAGCTTGTGGTCTGAAAAAAAAAACCAACCCAATCTTAGCTCTCGCGCTGCCTTCCCAGGACACACCCTGCACACATTCACACACAGATGCACACACATAGGCCCGTAATGACACAGCTGAACTCACCACTGACCACTCAGTAAAAGAAATCATGTTGTGCACCGAGATCTCGTGGGAAGAAAACTCCTTTCAAATGTATTCATGACAGAAGATAATCACACGACTGCATTTTACATCAGTTATTCATAGCTCCTTGAACTTTTCTCACACGAGCAGTTTTAAACGGTGATAGGTGATTTCACAAATCATGATCCTGATCATGGTAGAAATTCAGGCAAATTTTCTCATTTCTCGATCAGTAGGAGTAAATTATGACACATTTACACTGGTACCTACTCGCTTCGGTTTTGGTGCATTTACACTGGCAAAAAAGTACCTGGAACTTGGTACCTGGTACAACTTTTCGTACCTCCTCTTCTGCGGTTCCAAAAAAAGTACCCGGTCAGGTCGGAGCAGGTACTAAAATCTTATTGGTCGGAATCGTCACTGCATCGTTGTGTCATCACTGTGTGGCACGTGATCTGTCCCAAACCCACGGGCATTTTTAAATCTTTGTCAATCCGTGCAGACGTGTTTGAAATAACAACAAGAAGAGAAATGGCATCTGTTAGAAATCCTGCCCCATGGACTCAGGACGAGGTGCAAACCTTTCTGTCATTAGTTGCCGATGAGAAAATTCAGCAGGAGCTGGATGGCGCGGTCAGACACGTAAGAATCACGTAAAAGATGACGTCATGAATGACGGCCAGCTACACGGAGGAGGGACGAGCCTCGCCAATGTAAATGTAACCGAGGGGGGCCAATCATGAGCGATCCGAGGCGAAGCGAAGCGAGTAGGTACCAGTGTAAATGCGCCATTAGTGATACCGGTTCAGGAGAGGGACACATACACACCATTTAACTGTCACTCAGATATTTTTCGAACATCTCCGGAGGTCTGAAGGTATAAAGTTCTTTTTCCATGACAGATCGGTGAGTGTGTGTAACCGTCACCCTGCTCATTCCTTGGGTCCCTCCAGTCGTACGACCTCTGTAACCTGTCTCTCTCACCGCCCCCCCCCTGCTCCCTTGGTCCCGTGTCGTTCCCCTGAAACTAAACCCAGTCCGTTCCACTGGAATCTGTCAAGTGATGAGAGCA